>QNGE01002547.1:79096-110680 GCA_008508345.1 Paragonimus westermani
CTAGGTGAGATGGCGGCTAATCGAGCTCAGTGGCGTGAATGTTGTCGTTGTTTGGCCGATTTGTCTGTGGAGTGAGTGCATTTAATGACGCGGGGCAGCGAAAGCCGTGAGGAACCTGTCTTGCTGATGACGCCTTACTCTCACTTGCAGCTCGATTGTTTGTTTGTAAGATGTAGGCACCTTGACGTCGAATGTTCGAATATAACCGTGGTTATTTTCAGTAGTTAGGTCCCTTCCCGTCCTATTCTTTATCCTTCTCTCTTCCTATATAGGATTTGCTGTTTCTTCATGGTTGTGTGGCAGTTAAGCATTAGTGTGAACCATTGATGTACTGCTGTCTATGGTGATGATAATGAACTGCCGAAAAAATTACGGACAAGGAACAAGTTGAATCTTGTGGCGGTGAGCTGAACATACCATAGAATGGCCGTAGACTGTGTAACTTTGTTCGAACGTGGTCCATGAGAGATGCAATGTAGCCCTATCCACTGTTAAACAGCTGTTAATGCCAGGCCAACTGGATGACCTTTTCAACTCATTCAATGTTTTAACGTAAGCAAAACTTCACGGGACTCACTTTTAATGAAACGGCACTTTTCTGACCACACTAGCTGGTGTCCTGTTCATGTTCACGTGGATTAATTTACAACGAAACAGATAGCCGATTTTTGCCTGGTTTGAGTTCATCCTGAAAGCAAACAAATCCCGAACTACGTTTCATTGAAGAGTTTGTCAGCTTTGTCTATCTGTTTTTTGTTAGTTCAGAACCCTGGATTTATGCATGGCCGATGACAGTGAACATAACTTAGACCCCTCGCACTTTTTTCTTCCGTTAATATTGGTGAACTGGATAGAAGAGACATAACCATCTTTTATGCGTGCCGAGTTTTTGGCTCATGTTGAACAAAACACATAGAATGCATTGTAAATCGAATATCCTATACACTGTCTGAAGATCGTTCTGTATGCTTGGATGGTGTGATCAAGATAGTTTAAAGGGTGAGATTTATCCAGCAATTAGATTTCATTTATTCCGTGGAGAGGGATATGCCCTATCCAGAGGTTACACGGACTGTCAGTAGATGGCTTAATTTTGAGTGTGGACATGCAGCCAGGCCGTCCACGACTGTTTGTGAAATTTTGATGTCTGATCTAGGAGAGTGAATGTACTCTGGCCTCACCACTCCACTGGGAGTAATGACTAACCACGCAACGTCTAACAGTCATGTAATCAGCGAGCTCTTTATCACATGGAATCCTTGCCCAGTAGTTACACTCGTATGTATGTCGTCACGTCCAACTCGCTACTCATATTGATTATTCTGAACAAAAGTATCGTTCACAGGTTGATTGTTCTCACAAATTCACTAGTTAACTTTGAGCTCGGTACACCACTCAGTTCAAAAACACTTTGATAGTATTGATATGGTCGCTGAACCTACCGAATTTAGTAACACCCGGTTATTTTCTTCTATGCAGCTTCTTCAATGCGTTAGACAGAATCTCCGCAACTAACTACATTCCTACAGCGGACGACGTTTTGAGAACCCGCGTGAAAACAACCGGAATTGTGGAAATGCGTTTTGTCTATAGGTGCCTTCATTTCAGGTATGTCATTCGATGCGAACCAATTCCCTAAGTGTGTAATTTTCTTAATTTTTAAAAATCATCAACTGCATCTCATCAGTAGACTACAAATATGCATTTTAATCCTTCAACTGGAAGCCGGTCGACAGCTCATTCTCAGACCTGGCTGAAAACCTCATCAGTATATTGTACTATATCAAAAGCGGGGAAACCGTAATGTACTGGGTGACAAAACGGAAGGTTTGAATAAAATTTGTTTCTTTCTATGTAGCTTATCTCAAATAACAAAAGGCAGATTTATCTACGCTCTACACTGACAATGAACGCTTTCGGAATCGTCAAATTTATCTCGGCCTTATTCATGTAACCGAAAACCTGGTGGAAATTTGAAGAGTTTCAGTGAAAAGGCCAAAGCATGTCAGTTGATCCGATCATTCGACCTTCATTATAAGTTCTGGTCAACCAGCACAGGGGAGGATAGTCTCGATGTACGGCAACTCTTAATATAACACTGATCGGTTTACGTTAATGCTGAGGTTAGCGAGCAGAGAATTCCTCCATGCCTTTATGTATTTTCATGATTAACACGCGACAAAACCAGGTAAATTTCGGCCAATCCCTGTTGCCTGTGCAATCAAAACAAAATCTTTTTCGTGCTCTTCGTACACGTAATTAACGTTCACTTTGTCACTGATATAATTGTACCCACTGGATAGAGAAAATATGCCTTTAAGAACATCCTTAAGTATCTCAACAATCAATCGACGTGCGTTAGACAGGTGTATAGTTTGCTAACACATTCTCTGACGAAAGTTATTGTGTGCATTTGTGTAAACACGGACAGCGGCATATCCGCTGTTAATAGTCACTGTTTTGTATGCGACCTGTTCATTGGCAAAGGTGATAAACTTCGTTAAGTGTGAAATAATGATTTACGCTCAAAAAGGGGTGTGGAAAACAGTATTGTTTAAAATTAACTGTGCTGAATAAAAATTAGTTGAGCACATTGTGGACCGTAACTTTACGTAAATAACATTCCAGTGTACAGGTTATGCACACATACATCAGATAATCAACCATAAATTTGATCTTATTAAGTAAGCTACCAATTAGATCTTCACTAGAAAAGTAACACAATCATCATCTAACTAAAGGTCCATCATTCCCAAGGGTTTCCTGACCGAATAGGCGGAGCCCTTGGAGAACCCCTTTGGCCGCTAACTGGACAGGTATCATGAACCTAGTATATGTACAGATCGGTCACGCAGGTTTTCCTGTGCACAGATCGAACGTAATTCTTGTCGTTGTGTAAAAAGAAGCTGTTTTGTAGTTGTGCTAGACTGTACGGTTAAGTACCAGAAAAAAGGTCAAGAACCTGCCATGGACAGTTTTTGTAGAAACATTGCGTCAGTTATCGAGCTATATCTGTTTTACCAACCATCACTCGGCAACTCTCCCAACACCGGTCGATTTCCTGTTATTGATCATCTGTGGGATATACCACACGTTTTGAGAATCAACGACCATGCGTCTCGTGTCTGAGAAACCGAAATGTTTTTCACTACGTTCATCCTACTTACCAACTATATGTGACTAGTAGGTTGTCTTCTGTGTATGTGAACTCATTAACACTAGGTTTATGACTAACACAATCATTAATCAAGGACAATAATGCCATTCGACTATTCCCGTACAAAACGCGCTCGTTTGTTTATCTAGTGGTAAGTTTATGACTCAATCATCTCATACGTTTATGACTCCTTTCGTGGCGGCATTTATCGTTTTAAGAAAACGGTGGAACAGGGTGTCACTCATTCAGAGGGACTACTGATGTGACAAAAGCTTGCATTCGTCCACAAAAACACCTCCTTCGAAGAGGACCACATACTATAATAACCATTCCTAACCGTTGCAAGTTCACTTCATTTGTCGCTGAATTTTCTGAGTTCATATGATCTGAGCAGTCTGTTCTTCTCAATCGAGTACTAAGCTTTCCTAGTGGATTCTTTAAAGAAAAGCCATGAAAGTTGAAATTCTGGCACGGACTGGAAAGTGTCAAGATTCTGGATGTACACAGTCAGCCTGGTGAAGTCGGTTAAATTCGTTCACCGAACAGAAACTCATCGTGCAGGTACTCAATCACGACGCACACGTGTGGCTAAAGGTTGTCTTGCATGTCTGCTCCCTACTGTGTGTGCCTGGATAGACTGAAACCATGCATGGGCAGCGTGTGCATGATAGACTGGGCCAGAGTTTTGATGAATGAAACGAGCCCATGAGTAAATTTGAGTTGGGTGGTTGTTTGTGGACCATACTACTGTGCTTCAGTTGGACGCTACTCCTTTCAGAAATGTTAGGCTGAGTACCTACCACTGACCTTTTTTGGATGAGTTAGTATATCATCCTACTACCATCCTTATAGCGCAAGATTACACGGCCGCCCCTTGGGTTTTCATTCTAAGTCTCCAGTCCGCTGTACTCAATCTCACAACCAACAGAAGTTTGCTCCAGCTCTGTGAGCTACCGCCTATCGAACGTTGTTTGAAGAAACAATTACATCTTCCACCTGGTCTCTTTATTCAAGTCGGTTACTAGTCTGCGCTCGATCACTGTTTCCCGAAAAGCCGCTTAGGAAATTAAGACCTTTGATGTCCAGCTCGCGTGTTCCCATGCCACGCAAGCACTGACATCTATGAACCGGAGTTCCAGGCCACAACATGAAGAAGGTTTCCAATTAGACGTCGCGTACGCTTCCGCTTAGCTTTGTGCTTGCGGAGGACACTTTCTGTCGTGGATTTCTGCCCGCCATCCTTTGCTCTTTGGCCCGATTTCGTTGAAAAATAAATCCTTTGATGACTCGAGTTTTCTGCTTTCCATCCGCCATGAGCTTTAACCAGATCACACCACAAGACTCACATATTCCACTGGGTGTTGGAATAGGAGTTACACTTATACGGCCATATATCACAACTGTTTTAACTCTGAACCCCAATCAAATATTCATTTGCAGTATAAAAAGGAACAGTTCCTTATGAATTAGTCCATTAGGCTCATTCGTTTTAAACGTTACAAAGTATTTGATAGCCAACGACGGGTGAGATGTTAGCAGTGGGAAACACTATACCTTACATATGGTCAGGTATAGTTCATAGTGTGTGCATTAAAGTATAAGCTGATACACGTTTGACATTTCCAAAATCGTTTTCAAATAACTTACAATGAGATTACAGAGAGGGAGTAAAAAAGAAACTTCTCTATTCCGGAAAAAGCTACCAGTACCAGTACAGATTCGACCGTTGGAAAACAAATTTTAACTGGTTGTACATGGGAGTAAAAATCAAAAGTCTTACTACATCGTAGATGTGATTGTTCAATTACGGCGTTATTTACTAAAATGAAAATGTGTATGCATATTTGTGCATATTAAAAGAAGAAAGAGAAAAAACAAAATTTATTAGAAGAAAACCACCTTTCTTTTACCATTACCACTAAACAGGCAAACGTACTACGTAAATCTTTGTAATAGAAACAGTAATTGATGAAAACTGACGTTAGGAACCCACTTACAGATTCAGCGGAAAATGTAAATTGGTGTAAGTTTCAAGACCATCTACTAAAAACGTGTAGAAGCTAAGTCTGACTGAAGGACAACAATTGTTTATAAGAGGACTTCTGAGTTCGCATTAGTGACATTGTTTACCTAAACTTGAAGTTGATTTTTCAATAAAAAATAATTTGTCCGGTGGGGGAGAAATGGCGATCCTGTGTAAAGATTTTGCAAATACCGGTTGGTTTTTTAAGACAGGTGCTTCAAATAAGTTCTGCACATTGTGGATAAAAACAGCCGGAAGGTAATGTGTAGGTCGGTTGGTCGTGAGCTTTAAAGTATTCTTAGGAAACACTCTCGTAAACAGCTGGCAGTCATTTCAAGCGGGCAAATAAAACACAAAGAAGCAGACTATCACAGTCAGTATGAAGAAATGTAGTAGTATAGGAAGCGATAGTTGAACGTGATACTGCATGGAAATATTTTATTATCTAGACAATTAACATGAGATATCCGTCCTCGGTGAGAAAAAGTTTTCTGGCATGCAATGACCAGTGCACATCTTGAAAACTTACTGTCAAACTATTTACTGTTGGGTATGATGGTATGAACTGAAAACTAGTGTGTATAAAGAAATGCTATACAGATGCACTAAGTGCGAAATGGGTTCAAACAAAGAAAACATTTGAGTGTGCTAAGGAAAACTGTTTCACTTTTCACTGCCTCTCTTTCGGTGTAGGTTGCACACCTCGAAAGCAATGTGAGTATCACGATTGCAAATAGATTCATTTTAAATTGAGCTGGTGACAAAACAATACGGAAGTTGTACAACACCCTTATAAACAGTGTGACATTCACAATTCATTAGCAGTGTGCAATAGTGTGCACAAACTAATCGTATGCAGTTGTCTAAACTATTGTTAGCAAGTCATATGTAAACAAGAATGGGATCGCCAGACAAGACAAGGTTAGGAAGAACGTTTCAATCGAAGTTGTCAATTCCACAATCGAAGCCCAAAAGGGTTCACGGGCTAACTTCATTGCGTTTGCAAAAAATGAGTCAGCTGAGGAACCGAGTTAATCCGGCGCATTGTACACTATTATGTTTCATTCAACACTTCGTACAACACTGAACATTTTCACCCTCAAGTTATGTGGGCTTACAATAATATGAGGTTTCTGCAAATAGATTTTGCAAACTTCTTAACTGCGGCTTTGAGTGAATCACCATAGTTATAAAAAAACTGAAATGTGAGGTTCTGTGTTGTTTTTTAAAACGTGGTTTCTCTTTTGATCCTTCACACTTGAAGCCTCGTCGACGTTGGAGGTCAGCGATCAGAGCGCAAAAAGTGGATTCACTGTTTCGAGGGCGTCACGGCTGTTATATTTGTTTCAGCCTTGAGCGAGTATGACATGGGACTGGCGGAAGAACAGTCGATTGTAAGCAAAACCAGATATTTATTTATGCATGCATATCCATTATTACACTCGATTATCTATGCGTTTATTTAGTCTGCTCCATTTGGCAGATACATGTTTAATCGCACGTGAATGGGAATTCTTCAGTTTCCTAATTCACCCAGCTGGACCAAACAAAACCATATGCAACCGGGACATCAAAACTTCCTCTTAACTTGCAGACCAAACTGACAGTACAGATGAAAGTTTTAAATGATGGATCGTTGTGTCTGGTCCCTGATGTTCGGCCAGACTGGCATAGCAAAGCCACCATACGCACACATAAAATGACATGCTACTCATGTAGTGATGTGTGGAGACGTATACACAATCTGTGTTCCCTCAGATCAAAATATATTTGTATTTCTCTATGCGATTCTAGCTTTTTGGAGCAATAGTCATAACCGAACTCAATCATGTATCATGTCAAGTATGTAACCGTTTTACAGATTCATCGGCGACTATTTGAATTACTAAGAACTGAGGGAAATTGATTCACGTCACAAAATGGTTCGGTTACGGTCACTCAAACACCGAAGAGATATGTGAAACAGACACATATCGGGTACATGCGGTATGTTCCAGATAAGAAGAGTCATAAAGTAGCGGACATAAAAGGCTGTTCCAGACTGTGGAGTTCTTAGAAGGAATAAGTTGAACTGGGTTAGTTCAAAAGATATGAAACTCTCAAACATGTAACGCTGAACATCCGAAGGAGGTCCACCAAGTAGAGAGTAGAACAATTCAGCTACAAGGAGGAAAATCACTGTCGGAAAAAGCTTAATGTTGTTTGTAGATTTTCGTCATGGGTTTTAATTTAAGACATAAAAAGGGTATGTTATTTAAACTTGGAAAACTGTGCATTTATTTCTCTGTGGACTAAGTTAGAACAGGAATTGTTGCATCTAGATTAACAAGACTTACGAGAATTGTGGAAGCTATGGGACGCCGAGACTTCTCATGTGTATCTTCACTTGTTTTGGATAGTTGAATAGAAGGTAGAACTCCGCAAGTTTCCTCAATTTTGAAAGTTTGGCAATTATAAAGCTGCATATAGTGAATTACTGAGAAAAAATTGGGAGGGGAATAGAACCACAGTTTATGGAACATAATATAATTGTGATTCAGTATGCAGCAAGAAACGGCAGACTGATGACATACGAAAACTCAGGCATATGCTCTCTCAACTGCGACAGACCATCTGGAAGCCGTGTATAAGTGTTTCAAATCTTCACAACAGCTCTACCAATGATTTCTTTAAAACAGACTTCAGTGGGTTTTTCAGACTAGATACAAAATGACACTCAAAAAACTTTTGCCTCCAGTTAAACGACTCAATTGATGTTAGAGATTTAATAAGTTTCTCCATAAAATGGCCAGTCGAAACATGGAAAGCCATATTTACTTACGAATGACAAGGCTGCCTATGCTAAGATCAGGTATCCTGTAACACTGAAAACAGCCCGGATTACACAGGCTGTCCAACAAACGTGGTGAACGGTGTGTCGTAAAGCCCCTCGTGGCTTTGCATTTCAGCAGGAACAATGTCTTTCTTGATATATGTGAGATTAATTTAAATATTCAGTTCCAGATGAGGTCGTGTCGTTTAGGCGAAAATAAGCGCGAAATAATCTGTTCGACACACTTCAAAAGAGATCTTTGATTATTTAGAATCCTGAAGGGGACTGAAGTTCAGCACAATCTATTAGGTAGGCAATGTATATTAAGGTTAAGGACTTATTTCTGATCAAGAATTCAGTAACTTTTCATTTTTGACCAGAATCGGTGCTGTATTTCGACTGAAAAATCAACACGTTGGTTTTGCAATGACATCGTGAAACACAGTGCTGATGTGACTGACTGAAAGTGCACAATTTATACTTCAAGACAGGGAATTTTTCGGAAGTAAACAGACCTTGATAAACAGATTGGGAATAACACAACATTACGAGCAAGTTGTAATACTCTACGTTTCAACCACCTCGGGTGGCCTTCCTCAGGAGTGTTGTGTTGGATAATAAATAAATAAAATTGCACCAGTAGTGAAATATTTTTGTCCGTGATACCTGAGGACAATCAGCGAACACTTGTAGATAGTCGACAATTGATCCAGCATGAGTAGTAACCGAACAAATTGGCCAAATGAGACAACGAAGAGGCTTTTGGTTGATGTTTATTATTGTACTAATGGAATAAAAATGTAAGCCACAATGTAACTGGCATTCGTAAGTTCGCTGACGCATAGTTAGGTAGTTTGCTAATTTGACGTCACCAGTATTTACCATATCTCTTCGTATGTCGGTTGAAAATCCTGTGGAAAACATATTCATTTTTGACGATTTTTGTCAGGTCTGATGCACTCATCGACCACTGTTTCTGACTGTAAATTTTATCTGAATGCACGTGGTGTAGATAGTTGTGTTAAACTCCTAATTTAACTTGCTAAGTTTCACAGAAATTTGTCTTGGTTTACTCGTTTTCATGTGATGATTTTGGCTGAACTGTTCACAGTTACATAGCATAGCTGCAGTATTAGTACAGTCTGTCGGAATGACTGGTATAATAAGTGCGTATCTTGTAAAAATATGCCTTTACTCACTTCTACTTTTAGTGCATATCGATCGTCGAGAGATGTGAACCAGTATAACGGCCTTACTGATGGCACAAAGGTCATTTGGTAGGTAGCCACCAGCATTTTGAGGCTGACTGAATGAGCATGCAGTTGGCTGGTCCGGTGACAGAAGTTTGGTAATTATGGTTAACTAACCTAACGGTTTACTCAACCGTACACACAGACATTGAATGTGTGTGAACGCAAGTGCACTTGATTAGGACGTAAAACGTTAAGCACTTTGTCCATTTTTGTCGGTTTGTAAAATCAATCGGTTTGGTTTGTGTCATTGTATTTGCTGGGCCCGCATTTTCAGTAATCAGCTGTTCTTGCCGTTGGTGTGGTATAACGGTTTAGCCAATGAAAGTGATAAGAGGGAGGAAAAACGCCTTGCTCTGAGTTCATTGTTTGTAATTTTCACCGTAAATTTCTCTGTACTTAATCCTCAGTTTTGTTTCTACTCCGTCTGCGTAACATTTTTTGCACCACAAGAGCTCTGTCTAAAAAACAGCCGTCTGTGCTGACGGAAAAGTATTTTCACAGCCTTTGTTTTCGAGGGATCCATTAAGCCAGTAATACCAATCGCTATTTAAATTTTTAAGTCGAATGAATTTTTGCCTTGAACAGTAATCAGACGAATAATGTTTATTATTTGTCGTATAGATATAATCAGTAGCTATAGCACAAAACATCTGCGAATGTTTGTACTTAAAACATTGTAATTACCATGAAAGTACGGGTTGGTACGCACATCTAAAAGTTTTGTTAGTTAAGCCTGCAGAAATACAAACCTTAACCTTTGCACAACACTTTAAATGCATAAGAAGCCGATTGTCTTTGTCTTAGTGCGTTACGAAGGGGAAATGTCCCAAACGATTCGTCACCTAGCACTGCATTTATCTGTATTTAATTATCAATATTTGTCTCTGTTGAAACATGTGGAAACGAAACACACAAGTTTCGTTTACATGTGTTCTTAAGCAAACTGAAATTCTATAGAGTACAAGCATTAGGTGCATAACGTGAATAAGATAAAATTAATTCGCACTTCGAGATGCGACAGATTAAGTCATAATTCATACAGGTCGATGGGGGAAAATATTTCCTTCATCTAATAAACTTGACCTTCCCTGCGTATGCTCTATCCGGAATTTCAATACTCATTCTCAATATTCCATTTTTATTTTTCTTTCTGATAAGTTTGTTTATTTTGGTACCGTTGACTTGCACTTACGTCCGAAAGGTTCCCTAGAAGATTCTCTCAAAGGTCTCATAAGAAATTCCACGACTTAGTAAGGGAGGATCTTTGTATTATGAAACCATCTTTATGGTAAATAATGACTTCACTGTGCACTCTGAGATAAGATGGGAAAAATTGATGCTTCAGATGTGTTGTAAGGCACTGAAATCTAAACTTCCTCCGGCAATACACATGGAAGTTCTTCTCAAGTTACAGACGAGCTAACCTGGAGTGTGAAGTACGGTCGACTTTGGCGATTTCTTTATTCCAACAATCACTTCAAGTGACGTAGCACTCTGTCTACTTAGAGTGATTTATGTATGCTTCAGTAAGTAACTGTATATATATATATATATCAGTTTACGACACGCTGGTCTGTATAGTGTTTGCCACATCAGACATACAACTAGAAGACGTTTGTTTACATACCGGGAACAAAAAGTGCGAGTCTGTTCTATTCAGTTTAGATTTTTGGAAATTTACCTCAGAAGATCTATAACGAAGAAATATACAGTTTTCATTCGAATCGGTAGAACCATAATGACCTCTCAATCGCTATAGGCTGCATCGTTATTGCCTATTAAATTGTACTGCAATTCTTCTGCAACGTGCGATAACATCCATGCCTGTTGTTGCGAAAAGTGAATTTATAACTTGAAACGCCGCAAACTCTGTCAGCTAGTTAATTCCTGACAATTAGCTCTTTTGTTGTGAGTGAACCGGAGAGTGTACGAACAAACTTGTGCTATGTTAGTCAGCTTTACGTCATACCAGAAAGAATGAGTATAGAAAGGGTTGTGTGACGAATACTGACTGATCCATTGTGCAGTGTGAGTTTAATTTTTTATCTCTGATCACGCGCTCCTTATTACGGAGTAACGAGAGCGTCGAGCACTTTTCCTGACTTTTATCTCAAGTTGATTAGTTTGGTGCTCAGCTAGTAGATGTTAGCTAAAGTGAGTGTCTGGACAGCAAACAAATTAACAAAGACAGAGGAAGGGTGAAGTTTTCACGCTTTACGATCATTGACGGAACAGATATGTTTGGTTTCGCAGTTAACAACAGTCTCAAATTTCAATTTTGCCTCATTTATTTTGCTCAATCCAAAAGAACTATAACCACTACCTGTTATTTGCAGGCTGGAACACAATGCTTACAATGGCTAATCAATGATAGAATTGGAAACGGTGAACAACTGTTCCTGACGTATTCATTCTAATGATCAGCCATCGATTTCAAATCATGATAACGTCTTCGTATCAAGCAAAATGACTGAGTCACTGTCTTTCCTATTTTTGGAACTGGAATGGCTAGTTATAACTACAACCATGGGCTCATTTTTCCCAGTGTTCCTCCCAATTAATTCATGATTCAAATCTTTGGCCACATAGAAACCTGGTTCCACATCACGGACCAAATACGTGCATACGCACTTAGATGTCACTGTACTCCACAATCACTGGGCCAAGCATGCGAAATGGATTTGAACCGAGATGAACTTACGAGCTGTTAAGTTTGTAAAAATACCGGCATAATTATTTCGTTCCAACGGTGATCTGTTGGTTTCTGTCCCATGACTTACACTAAGATGGACACAACGGTATTGGGATTCTTACTGAGCGTAGACTGAAAACCCGGTTCGACATTTCGTACCCGTCGGATCCCTCATGCACTATGCACCATCCCTCAAAGTAGAATATAAACATGTAACTTGACACTCATTAAAATATTAGCTTGAAAAATCCAACGTTAAAAAACGAGCGACCGATTTTCATATGGTTGGTGCCACCACTAATTTGGAGGGGCGAATTAAACCCTAGCACCCCGGATAGTCTAGTTACATACGCAGTTGAGGTTTGTTGTAAAAGAGTTTTCTATAAGTGACCGAAACTCAACTTTTTGCACTAACAATTACCGGTTTCGGACGAGGAACAAACGTCAAGAAAAAATTCACTGTTATTCAGAAACAAACGGTGATAAAGTGTCCTGCAATCTTTATCGGCAATATCAAATGAGCGCTTATACCGACCCTTTGCGGCGCTTTTAAAAAGTGCTTTAGTTACGCTTTACTAAAAGGGAGCTCAAATTTACGTCTCCGTTTTGTTTCCGATTCCACTTCTGGTCCATGCTACTCGTTACCTAAACTCTCAATTGTTAATGTACAAGTGCTAAAAGGCAATGGACAATTCCCTCGAAAAATGGGGCGCATTCGGAAGTGAGTACATAACATGCTGTCTTATATGCGTCTAGTCAACCCTCAAATGTTTGCGTCCGTAAATCTCATCGGTTATACTTCACCTTGTCTTGTTTTTCCTTTATAATCTAAGTAAATTTGCATGTCTGTTTAAATAGGGAAAATCGTTTATTGTCGCACGACTGTCCGCTGGTTGCATTGTCAACATCCGTGAATAAAAACAGATGTTATAAGTCAGACATCAAACGGCTTAGAACCAACAGACTGTGGATCACATTTCTTGGTTCCAATAAATTTTAACTGGCCTCCGTCGAAATTGTTATGCAGGATTTTTATTTACAGGATGATGTCAGGGTTTTCTCCCACGGTAGATGCAGCTAATATTATGACGTGGAAAACGTAAAATATTAGAAATTACATTTAACATTTGTCATGAGCATAGAGTGATCCACCATTGTCAGTTTAACGCACACTTACAAAACATGCAATCTCCTGCACGACGGATGTTCCTTCCGACCGAAATTAACCTCAAATGTTTTGCTTTCATGAAAATTTGCGTGCAGAAGGTAAGGAAACCTTCAGTTCAGTTCTCTTCGTTTAACTCGCGGATCACTGACGACGTCCGAGTAAATTTAACACGCGTGCTTACTGGTAAATCTCAAAGACTTAATTTGTCCCGATGACATACAATAATCGATTCTTCAAAGTTTAACAGCATATGTAATATGTTTTTACTGCTCCATCTTTTGCGGAAGTGGAAGATTTGCTTCATGAGTTTTACATTTCGTCGACTACACACAGTCGCCAATACCTAACCGCAATGTCTACCACATGAACGGCAGTTGCTGAAGATAACAGAGAATAATCAGTTTGCAAGTGGTTTTTATCGTTGTTATTAAGTTTGTTCGACTAGTGACAGTTTTTAGGTAGTAAACGATGCTTGATGTTTCGTGATTATCATGACCAAACCATCACACGTAAAATGTAAGTGAACCACGAATACGACACATTCCCATGTCACAGAGGATTATTTGGGGCTTCTTGTTCTAACGTCTTGGACACCGGTCACATTTCTACAACGGACATCACTGAGTCCCCATTTCTTTGTCTTGCTAAACTCAAGCACAAATTTTATATGACGTTTTTATGAGGCTGTTTTTCCTACTTGTGTGCGAGGTCAACAGCATACTGGTCCTCAGGCTATCCTGCCAATTTTTGTGGCTGGAAATTAACTGTATTTCCGGACAAGAATATACATTACTAATGAGCTCTAACGAACAAGAATCTGCTGTTAAGTGTGAGTGATATGTGAGATCCAAAACAAACGAACGACTAACTGATAAAACTTCACCTACACTGGCCACGGGAATAGATTTACTCATTTCTTAGCGTTAACCAATGTTATGTTTACCACGAATGATGGCAAACTTCCTAGTTTGAAATGCTTTAAATATTTGAAGAAACAAATATTTTGAGTAACGAGGATAGTGTTTAAGGGGTCGTTAAAGGGAAAGCTTTTAAGAGGCGGTTTGTGATATTTGATATTGGTTCTATTCCAACCAGGGGTAGATGAACCAAGTTCGTAGGGCTGAATAGCTAGTTGGTGTTTTATGGGCTCCCTTGTATTTCACAGTTCAACTCGTATATCATTCCTAACAGATGATGGTTCTCATTTCAAGAAAAGAAAATCGATTTACTGTAACAAGAGCAATAATTTATGGCATGCTCCAAACAACACGTTCTGGTTATTCAAATTAGATATGAACGCAATTATATACGGGTTTTCGCAATCAATAATGACCATTAGCGCTAATGTGCTGACCGTTTGATGGTGACAAAATATTCTTTTCTTCATCTGGAATTTTTCGTATTTTTGGTCTCATTGTTTGTAACACAAGAGTGAATGGCTAAGTTGCACAGTAGAGATTAGTCACACTTTTTCTGGGCTCATTCGTCTCTTTGAGTGTATGCGGACTCTGTTCATATGATCTGTCATGAGGAAGGCTACATGCAACATTCGGATAACTTCCAGGGTTCACATCAAAACCTCATTCGTTTTTATAGTTGTATAAAATTCCTTTTGACATTTAAGCATAATCAACAGGACGAGAATTAGAGCAAGAATAAACGCCTTCAGCAGTAATAGCAAAAGACTCTCGCTTAACATCTCGACGATGATTATTTGGTAGCGTTCATGGACCGAGCTCCAAATTCCGATTTGGAGGAGAACATACACTATTAGCAAGTTCCAGTTAAATTGATACTAGATTCCAGTGCTGCTTTTTAAGTGAGCTGGCCAAACTATTTGTTTGAATGCGGCAGCTAGGATCAAGTCTGACCATTGTCCAAGTTGCAACAACAGATGTTAGACATTTCCACGAATGAGATATTACATTTGCTTTTTGGATTTGCATATCCTGCAGTAAAATGTTAGACTGCTGCATACACGTCATTGAAACATTTGACTATCCAACTAGAACTGAGAATATCAAACTAAGTAGCAGACTGATTCTACTAGCCGGGGTACTAGTTCGACGACTTAGATAGAATTCATTTCGTCGGTCTGCCTGAATGAACTCAAAGTAGACAGCAGTATTTCGCTTACATGGAAAAATAACGAAATATAACATTAATCATGAAGAGACCTTTAGTAATTCCAATATTACATTCAAAATAGTGACTGTTTGCATCAGATTACCAGTATGCCGGGACCTCTTTTTCCAGTTTTAATGTATTCCAAAGCTGACGGCTTAGGTTTTAGAAACCAACTGTTGAGATGGTCTTTAAAGGGTATGCGCCAACAACTATCTCAGACTACACGACGTTTCCTCAAAAAATGTCGTTCTGGAAGTCCACATGAGCTTACACAAAAATAATTTCCTTATCAAAGCTGCTTTGGAATAATAGCTCCCTTTTCTATTGTTTCTACTGAATAAGAACCAACAGTTTCCATTAGAAGATGACCCACAGGTTCTTCAACCTTCTTCTCGCGTACCAAAAACGTGGATTTTTTGTTTACCTATCTATCACGCTAGCAAAGTCGCCTTCGTCAGTAATTTTTATCAGATGACAAGAGGTTTTATTCACAGAGCAAAAGAAACGCCAGTTCACTTACTTCACGACAACGTTTTTATGTAAAATGAGCTAATTTGTGAACCCAAGTAACAACTGATTTGTGGTAAACCCCATGATATGCATGAATGGGCCATAGATCAATTTTTTCAAGTACCCATAACGGAAGCTCTAGTCAGTTCACATTACTGGTCAATTCTACGGAAAATTTTAAAGTTCTTGAAACCCTTCAGATTACTTAATACAGAATTTTAGAGTCTAGGGCTTCTTTTCGATTAGAACAAGATAAAAATCGATGGAAATTCGTAGGTTGCAAACGTTACTAGGTGATTATCCATTTTCACTTACAAAACTCACTTAATCAGAAAGAAAGCAAACAGAATTGCATCCAAACAATCAGATGATAAGAGAACAATGTGCTCATGAGTTATGTATTTGTGATATGTCTATGATCCTCTCATTGCCACAAATATTGTTTTCTAACCGGTAACAGCGACCGCTATCACTGTTGCAGTGGTTGCGCCATGAAGTTATTTCGTAAACCCCGTAGATCTGAAGACGACTCATCGAAAACGGATTTGTTGAGTTGTGTAATCTGCAACCAAGCAAAAGGAGTGTTTCCTCACAACCAAACCTCCAAACTTATTACTTGGCAGCTTTTTGGTTTACCCAACCTTATACAGCAGTACCGATCACATCTCTGTGCAAAAGACACTGAGACAGCCATTGTCTGTGCCGTCGAAGTAACCCTGATTTTGGCTCTATGCGTTCTTGCTGTCGTGTTTTATTTACACACAATTAATTGTTTTAAGTATGCGAAAAAGGGCAGGTAAAGAAAGGTTAACATCTTACAACGTTTATTTTTTTTTCCAGATTTTAAACTGACCTCGCAGCCTTTGTATTCACATAAACCTTTCGGCCAGGCCAATTCGTAATGAAGCACTAGACTCGAGTTTCGCTGTCATTAAAACCCATCAGTAGTACATAACCTTGTCTCAGTCGCTCTTTCTGTATTCCAACCCTCGTGCTTATGAACCTAGTGTGTTAATCAGACGCCTAACAGCAACCTTTTATGAATAGCGTTCGTCTTTTTGGATGAGTTTACTGCTTTAAACTAAACCGTTCCGTTTGCTCTTACATTCCGCTTGTATTTTCGTAACCTGCCGGCAACAAATTCAACGCATCACACTTATCATTGTTCCTTATCAAAATTGTTATTTGCCAGAATCGGATGGCGGAGTCCATGAAGTTGTTCGACTCAATTTGCAACAACAGCTGGTTCCGGGATACCAGCATGCTTCTGTTTCTGAACAAACGTGACTTGTTCAAAGAGAAAATTGGTCATTCACCTCTGAGCATTTGTTTCCCAGAATATAGAGGTAAGCGTCTATGCATGTTATTCATTTCATACTTGGTGATTTTTAAAGCCTGTGAGATTTGTACACTTTCTCATGAAATTTCAAAATTTCTGGGTCATGCGTCTGCCTTTTTGGTTTCACTCAGTTGACCATACGGAAATGGCCCAGAATGATCATAGTTTTGTTAATGAATTTTTGTGAAGAAAGTAGAAGCAATCAAACTATTTACAAAGGAAAGCTCGGTTAGTCCAAATGTTTGCGTAATTCTGACGGTATCAACAGAGAGAAGAATGTCAGAAACAGTGCATAGATCAATGGGTGCTGAGATGCTGCACACATACTGACATTTGGTTCCACTGTAAAAATACTTTTCAGGCTTACGGTTTTGACGGCAAACTTTCGTTTAGCCCTGTTTGCACAGAAGCTCTCTCATAGACCGACTAAATCCAGCTGCTAATCAGATATGTAGTGTGTGGGAGGTAACTCCTTGTTTGCATGCTCATAGCAGACCCAAGCATGTGAAAACCTTCACAAGAACGGGGGAAAATTTGGGACCGCTCGGAATACGATTTACATAAAGATGTCTCAGTGTCAGAGGATTAAAAGCACTTCTGAGAGGATTACAATCCCAACGACCACACGTCTAGCACTATTTCGCTATCGCTTGTACATCGACCGATTAAAGTCTGAAACAATCCATCTCATTGGTTGGTACCCATGAAGTTTCATTCCCATACAAAAACAGGTCTCATTCAAAATCAGCGAGTGTTTCATCACAAAATCTTATGTCACGTTAGCTAATTTTAGTGAAGCTGGCTGAGAAGTGCCTAGAACTTTTTCCTTTTAACAAAACTGATAAATAGAACATTTTATGACATGTCTGTGTGCTAGTTGGTCAAGGCCCAACAGTCATTGTGTGAATGATAAAACTTTAAACTCTAACCTGTACATTGTTAAGAACCGGGCATTTTTTGAAAACTCATGCCTTTTTCAGGACAATTATTTTGTACTAAAATTTATCCACCAAAACCTAAGCTATCCTACCAATTCTAATGGATTAGCCAACACAGAAGAAATAACTCACTGCTATCATTTAAAGTAAAGTTGATTAATTGATCATTGTTACCGGTAAAAAATGCACTTTTCCATAATTCTGGTTTGTACGACCTTTGTTCTTTTCTTTATATAAAGTCATAGAGCCTTCTTTAAGTTAATTGGTGTACAAAAGGCGCATTTAATTCTTCGCCGCGTCTGGTGCGTAGGAGACCTGGTCGGGTCAAACTGTCATACAGTGAAATCAAGTGTTTGTATGAACTTCGATTTCCATTGTTATCTTGCGGAAGGTAGTTGTTTATGGCAAACACTGTGCTATTGATCTAAGGCCAGAAGTAATTTGTCGTAGCTTCCGGATTTTAGTACAACTAAAGCTAACCTTTGTATATTTTTTTCATTTTATGGGATTCTATAGCGGAATGCTTGTCTGCAAATAAGCCATGACAGACTTCTGAATCAACCAACTTCTATTCCGGCGGTCAGCTTTGGTGTAACATATTCATGCAGTGGACCGATTCTATTCAGCTATTGAAGTATCGTCCAATCCTGAAAGACACTGGTGGTTGTCTTGTTGTACAAAAGCTTGGAACGTTTCATGTCTTCATTTATTAATCCTGACGGTCATTGGAAGTGTCACCAAAGATATCATTTAATATTGTGGCAGGATTCCCTTTGTGTAAAATTTGTATCACGTATACCACCATGGCAACTACTCTAAGGAAATATTGAATGTATATTTCACCACATCAAACTGCTTGTCCTCTCTAGTTAAGGTTTATCCGCTGCTTTTTGTACCAAAAACACGCATACATATGTTAACGGCTTCCGCCTTCTGCATTCATTTTTCAGGTGCTAACACGTACGAAGAAGCTGGGTTCTATATCCAACACAAATTCGAGGCACTAAATCGTCACGAAGCAACCAAGGAGATTTATACCCATTTCACTTGTGCGACTGATACAAGCAACATGCAATTTGTGTTTGAATCAGTGACCGACGTAATTATACGTGCCAACCTTCGCTTGGGTGGAATGCTGTAACCCGTATTCTTTCTTTTTTCATTCGATGCATCTCTTAACCACATATCCTATGTCATCCAATCATACCGTTTAGAAAGTTCTGGATGAGAAAACCTATTTTTGCCATGTATTAGGAAGTTTTCCTTGAGAAATACTCTGGTGTTATGCGATCACTTTTAGTGGAACATTATTCTACACAGACCAGAATACATATCAACAAGAAGTTATCATAACTATCTCTTATCATGTTGTCTTACCAAACACGAAATCTTTCATGTGAAAATTTATGGTTTTGGAGTTCTGCTTCTTTTGGTTTCCACTAATTATAAATTTCCCGGTTTAACAGAATCGCTTGACCGTTCCATTCTGCTTTGTTACTGCATTAAAGTGAGTATTTTAAACGGTAGCATATCAATTTCAACTATGTTCAGCCAGCTGAACTTGAAAAGGTTTGGGATTGGATTATAGATAACATTTAATTACGCACTTCAAACATTATTACTCCAGACAAATCAAAGTTATTTGAGAATTTTTGCTGGGTACAAAGATGATATGGAGGAAAACATTCATTTCTGCAGTATGCGGTCGCTTGCCAGTCATAGTGGACCTAACGGATTCATTCGAAATAACACAATTTTTTGTGGATGTTAACGGAGACATCCTCATACAATAAACTACTTTCCTTGATCGCATGCTTTACGGCGGACACATTGTGACCTAAACAACACTCAAAACTGACTGCAGTCCTTGCATTTTTGAAGGCTTTTTAACCAACCTCCTCCGAAAAAAATGTCATGCTCTAATTACAATTTTGTTGCACTTCGTCAGTAGTGTGTATCTTTGTCATGGCAGGCACTCCAGCCACATTTTTGTGGGGCCAAAATGTTAACCTCTGGACTGTTGTCTGATGTTCAGTTGAAAATTTCCTGCTAATTATCAGGACTAATAAGTTTACGTATGTGCTTCTTTAATCAGGTTTGTGGTCTAAGATTTACTCCACCTATCTTGTTTTCTCTAATCAGTTTAGGGTTTTGTGCTTACCTGTACAGTGAACAAGCTCCACAGTGTGTCTCATGAAACGGAACCCCCGGAGTCTTAGTGATACTAACTGATATTCCTCAGCAGTTGCCAATTAACACTAAAGATGAACAGGTTAAATCTATACACCCTGTGCGTAGCGTCTGACAGCTATGTCACTTAGACGAGTTTGATTGTCCTCTCGGAAGGATGATTATCACTATCATTTTTACGATTAAATGCTATTCACTCTTGAGTGAGTAATAATGAAAAATTGACAATTAGTTACAACACAATCAGAAAGGCAATACGGGCTGAAACGGAATGTTACATACTAGCACAGCAACCGGTAAAATTGATCTTGGGTTTTAAAACCTTCAGGCCCACAAAATTATGGTCCGCTACCGATCAACTTTTCACACTTACTGAAGATCTCCCTTAAGAAAGGGATATACGGTGTTAGATACTGGAGCACGTAACCCGTAGGAAAAAGTTGGTTGCTGAGGCCAGCTTGAGCAAACGGGTGACCAGTAATTTAAGGGGTAGCTCGTTCAGATTTTCTCTGTGAGGCTGGGTACATGCTGAGCTCAAGACTGGACCCGCATATATCGTCTTTCCGTTCCGTTCAACTTGATGCGTGGTTTTCACGCACAGGCGTCAACGTTCGGTATAGCAGACAGCATGGTGTTGTAGTGTTTCCGTGGCTATAATTTAACAGGGGTCAACGCACGGTTCATATAACCAGACGTGGTTGGACAGTACGATCAACATTCTTTTTTGGGTAAAGGTAGTGAATGCAATTCATAACCATACATTGTATTCCATTGTTGTCTCACTAAATAAATAATTACGTTGTACAAATGCTGACTACATTACAGTTTTGTTGGCTAGCCTGGTGCGTTATTACTATCGTGTAGAAACTTGTCCTGGGTATGAACTAAGTAAACTTCCAATTACTATTGTTTTATTCAGCTAGATAAAACCCTCGAAAACTACTCGGAGTATATCCGAACCCCGTCAGTATATTTAATATGACCACCAAGTAAAGATGATTAAAATGGGATAAGGGTGGGACCTGAATGTTACGACGTAAGACGTCGTTTGAAGATTATAAATCGAAATGGTTCTATTGTGACTGGAAAACTTGTTGCCGAAATTGTTCGTGAAATTGGACGTGTACTGAGAGGGCCTGACCAGTTGTTTCATATGTTTGTTAACAATGATTGTTTAAGTAATAAACACATCTATCAACCCATTAGTTTCTGCAATTGACAGCCTTCAAATCATATCGTACATACGAACTACTTACTGACAAGTGCCAGTAGTCTGGCCCTAATAATAAAATGCAAATGAGTTGTGGTTTTGTGATTTTGAAACAACAAAATAGAAAGTAGATCCGACTCTGGCCAGAGTCGTTTCGGAGAAGGTCAGAGATGGTACCCAGTTGGCTGGGGGTAGCATCCGAGTCAGCCAGTCACGCTGATGACACCTTCGTGACATTCCTGGTTAGTCTGAACTACCGACGGCATTCGAATCTTACGTAATCCAGTGCCTGCGGAGTGCTGACATTAATCCGTAGATTTCACTGACTTCTCTCTTAATCGATGTTTTTTGGGAAGCGATCTTATCTGACAAGAACTGGCGAGCCAATTTAACAGGAGCACTTTTGTCATGAAGCGTTTTTTGAACGCCTTCAAATGACCTTACGCGGACCGGTATAGAGATGGACAGGGGACGCCCTGAATATTTTTCTAAATTGGCAGTAATACAGACATATTGCCATAAAATTTATCTATATAACCGTTGAACACGCAGAAATTGACAGCAAAAATTTAAATGACACAACAGAAAACAATATATCTGTACATTTCAGACCAAAGGTTTTTTCAATAAAGCTCAAGGCGTACCAGCAAGCATCAATCATTCGCGTGTACTTCTGCACGCAACAGGCAAACTTAGTGCAAATGAACCTGGAGAACATAAACCACAAAAATGTGAAGAAATAAGGATGCATGGGAGGAAGGAAAAACGAGAAGACACGAAAAGAGTAACATTAAGATTCTATGAAAAGCTATTTGTCAAGACGGAAGATATTAACGTGATGTCATAAAACGAGTCAACAAGACTTGTAACAGGTAGAGCTTCTTTACGTCAGAAATTAACCTTCTGTGAAAAACGCATTTCAGATCACTATGTAGCACCTAAAGTCATACCGTGATTCTGATAAATGTCCACTGCACATCAAAGTTTTCGCAGTAAATTTGCCAATAGGTGAACTCATGACATGAATCAACAAGACTTGTAACAGACAGAGCTCCGCCGCTTCAAAATCTCAACAATGGATCTGATGAAGTTCGTTTGGTACGATTGTCGTCTTTGTTTGGTATGATGCGGAGTGATGAATTCGTTGGAGTGTGTTTGGTTTGTTTGTAAAAAGCCGATCCTAAATTTGACTTTATTAGACCCTGCTGTGTGCAGTAAACAATCATGATGAATTTTGTATCATAACTGCTTTCTTCCCTTTGTGACTATCATTGTTTATCTAATGAAACTTCCTTTCTCGATGGTTTTTGACACAGACACACCACTAACTGCACCCGATTGTTTTCATGACCTCATTTACAGTTTACTGGTGGCCGTTGGCGGAGTCGTGTTTTGGTTACTTCATTTTGAACGCCTTTCTGTTGAATCATTTGTGTACCCTATTGATTCACATTCATGATGAGATCGCACCTTTATTGTAATTGGGCTTGGAAGATAGTCCCGTTATCCCGACAGTCTGAGTAAGCGTTTTTAACTGCCGAGTGTGTGTTAGTAAGCAAATTACTCCTGAATCGCCAGGAGCGGTTTAACACTCAGGTTCACCTATATCCCAAAGATTTTATGGCAGTGGAGGTAGTTTCATGGAACGTCGCGCTAAATTTTATATGATTAATTGTGATGATCTAAATCTACTAGATCCACCTGCATAACAGAAGACATTTTGCCCAAAATTAGCGGTGCTTGTGTACGGTGGGTTAACTTCAGCCAACTTTAATCATGCCTTAACGATACACCACACCTGTTCATGTTTTCTTCTGGCTCCCCCTAGGCTGTTCTGTCTTCCAGTTTTGAAGTGCTCTTTCAATTAAATGACCTCTGCAAATCTGTAAGTTTTTACCCGTCTGCGATTAACCTCTTAGTATCCGTTTTTGAATCTCCCACCTCCATTGTCATTGGCCCCTTGGAACTACTTCATGTTGGAATGTTTCACGTTTCCATCACTCTCTTGGGGATAGATTCGATAAGCTAAAACGGCGTCTTTTAAAGTATTAGAATAAAAACCTGGTACTCATAATTACTTGAAACGATTGTGTTCATTACGCACCAATTCCCGTTCCTCCCCAACTAGTTTGTCTTCGCGGATAGTGGTTTAACGAACACATAGTTACATACTTTTCGTGTGTACTTATCAACTGTGTGCTCCCGGTGAACGAATAAAAGGGTGCGACACTACAAAACGAGACCAGTAATCAACATCTACTTCCTCGACGACCTGCATAAATCAGTAAACTGAAAGTTAAAAAAGAGCTGATTGGTTGCTGACACTCAGAGGAATACAAGGCGTTAACACTACAGTTCCACCTTGTTGAAAACTGCCGTTAAAAATACTCCAGGAATCCAAGTAATCACTTACGAAATTTTCGCAGACTACTTTACCCCCATTTTTGTTCATTTCTAGGAAATTCTCCAAATCCCACATTGGCAAGTTAAATTTGCCGTCATTGGAGGAGGCGTTCGGTTGCACTTGTGACGGTAGGCTGTTTTGGTATACACTATTGTAGCGAGAAGGCGTCCAATAAAGCACAATCTTTATTGTCCAAATCGCCAGTCCCATGCAACGCGCGCTCTCTGGTTTATGAGTCATGATTCCAACCCGCAGCACCCCCCGGTTTCCGTTCACACGTCGTGTGCACTTCTAACCGGTTTACGTGTGTGACCGGTGCCTTCTATCGGAGGGTTTTCCGCTTGCCATTCCTCGTCTGTTTGTCCGATTTCGTTGCGCGATGGCTCGTCCGGCTGCTCGTGCTGTCCGCCATCCACCCAATGTTGGCCTTGACCGTATTCCAACATCGTGTCGAGATGTTCCTCTAAATGTTGGAAAAACCACGCCTCCGATCTGGCCGTCTGTCGTATTTCGCCTGCCCTGCCTCGCCCGTTGGTCCGATTCAGTCGAGCGATGACTCATCCGGTCGCGCACGTTGTCCTTGATCCGATCGCGGCAGGTTTTCGAACGTACCTCCCCGCGTTGAGGCATTCGGCCGGGCGTTCGAAAACTCGCACCTCCGACCTGACAATCCACCACACTATTAAATTACTCATGCTAATCTCGCGAGTCACCAACTTGTCTAACGAATTGTGCAGCAGTCACTTCAGCTAACTGTTGTCCGTTCGGAGTTCTGATATCTGTTTTTCAACAAGTTTCTGTTCACTGCAGCAACTTAGCTTTTCGGCAAACGGAAGTGACGGTCCGGAAAAAACTACCGACACCTCGGGTGAGTGAAACATTTCTGGAATGCACAAAACATGCAATACATGAGTCAACTTCACTGTGTATCTGGGATACTGTTTTGTGGTGGTAGAATCGTGTTGCACACAACCCAAGACGCAGTTAAATTATCACTGACTTGTTGGCCAGGTTAATTTTCTTCGAAGAGGACTAGGCAAACATCCCTTCTGGGATGGGGTCAAGGGTCTGTGTTCTCACCTTTGGATGATGACATTTTGAGTGGTCTCCTGTTCAAGGACATATGATGAGACATAAGGATGGAGAAAATTATTTAATTATTCTACTACAATTAAGAACATCGAAGCCTGTGGCATCAGTGGGAGCAAATTTAGACGTCGGCTAAGCCCGCTGTTCATATCGTCTTGCCTACCCACACGAATCCATCCAAAAAATCTTTTCCGCTAAGTCTTTTCAACTCTGAGCACAAGGAAGTGTGTGATTTTTCGCGTCCTTAATGAATTGTGACGGTTTCAACGAAGATCAGCACACATATTTGCACCCTGCATTCACCTGTGACTGACAAGAGACATCTGGCGACTTTTAAAAAATTCAACCACCCAATACATCTAAGATGGATACTCTGTTTCCTTCAACAACTTTGACGTAAATCAGCAGTCCACCCAACGATTTCAGAAGTAGGTTACAATGAATATCATCTTAGTGATGCAGTACGGAAATAATCATAAAATCATCATCCTGATACACACACGCATTTGCAACTCATGTCAACAAGACACGTAACATTTGTGTTGGTAGACAGTGACTTCAAGCGAAGATATCAACGGACGGGGTAGAAAGTCTGGCGATAAAAAACTCAAGGACAGATAGAAAAGACCGGTCATGTAAACTGTGTCCAAAATATCGCGCAGTTTCGCTTTGTTGCACAACTACCGAATGCACCAGCGACCCTACCGACAATGTTAACGACATCAAAGAGAAAAAATTCGCTGACCTAATTGATCCAACAATAGATCTTGACAGTGCCAACAGCGTGCTGAGCGTTGAGGGTATCTCGGTCGAGGAATCAACTTACAGAACAGGGTGCGCAAATGATTGTGCCCAAATGGAACTCAATGTAGTGGGCAAGGTGGGGACGCATATACTTTTGAGGTGAACACATAGACTTCTCGACAGGACGTCACTCTTCGCTCAAATTCGTAAGAATTTGAGGAGCTCGCTGTGCTCAAAGATTCTACATCTACCTCCCGAAAGCGCGCTTAGAAAAGGGCAAATGAGTACTGCGTGAAGGATTAATTTGGAGTTTTTCATATAATTGTCATCGGTGATACGATTAGTCTGTATAATCTGGTCACATTCCACTTACGTCCACGTCTACCTGAGGTATAATTAAAGTTACGAAACATGGTGGCCAAAACCACTCGTCATACAAGATCCGCTGGTGCCAAATCCACAATATCAAGCCCTAAAGTCAATGTTGATCGTCCTAAAGGCAGAAGTTCAGGTCCAGATTTTATGTAGGCTCTTCCGAAGTTACTGCCGTTAAAGGGGGTAAAGATGATCTGTTGGTTCCCACCTCTTAGACTAAAAACTGTTCTGTTTCTGAAGATAGTGTGTTGGCGGATTTATTTGTTAAGGTATCCAAGCTGGAAGCAGAGCTCGCTCAATCAAGGGCTAGCCATACTGCACTTGATTTCCTAAAAGAGAATCTTGTCTCTATCCTACATTTTCAAAGTGTCCGAAACTCCCAAGATGGATAACATTCGGAGTGCTAGTATGTTCATTAACACATTGGTAACAGAAGTCACAAAACGTATGCGTTGCTCAAACAATGTCATCGAATACAAAGTGCCAGATAAACTGCACCTAGAAAGGATTAAAAAGATACTCTCGAAGGTTACTGTAATAGACCCAACATCATATACCTGCATCCGTCTTCGTAAGAAGACACGAAAGTTCTGCTGCCCGCAATTATTCACATTCCATTGCGAGGCAAATGCAAAACAGTTCATACAGAGCCAGGGCTTTTTAAGTCTAAAACCTCGCTTGAACTGTTGAAAAATATGGAGAACAGAACGCCCTCTGAAAGCAAATGTCAAAAACTCTTACTGAGCAGAACCTCCGTCTCTAACCATATGATCCAGGATGCATCGAAACAGGGTACAACGATATCCAAAGAGGATAAACTGGGTCTCAAAGATCGCGCAGTTTTGCTTTGTTGCACCACAACCGAACGCACGAGCGAAACTACCGACAATGTAGACGACAGCAAAGAGAACAAATTCGCTGACCTAATTGATCCAACAATAGATCTTGAAAATGCAAACAGCGTGCTGAGCTTCAAGGGTATCTCGGTCGAGAAATCAACTTACAAAACAGGGTACGCAAATGACTATGCCCATATAGAACTCAATGGAGCGTATTGTCCGCAACCAATCTACGCGGAAACTGGCTCAATTGGGACAGGACACCAGCGATCTATTAGTCAAAGACACGTTGGTGTCTCAAGTTCTAACCAATCCCGTAGGAAACCACTAACCGACTGCAAACGGGGTATCCGTGATGACAAACCCTCTCCAACTCACTACCATACGTGTCACCCGAGGTTTCCTCCTGTGCATCATAAGAGGATAACCGGGCAAGAAAATGCAAACCCGTACCTGGCGATTAAAAAGACGCATTTCTTACCAACCCCCGATTCCAGGCCTCTGCCCAGTAATAGCAGTCTCTCACGTGACGCATCTATTCATGTAGGACTAACCCGGAGCCCCCATGAAGTTGTTTACCCTATGTTCAACACCATTCTCAATACGAATAGACCCCACACTTCGAATGTTCACCTAAACGCAACTCGCGATCTCTCCGTTGACAACGAGCAGGTGGGCATGACCAAGTCACATCAGCCTTACCGTTTTTTAGCAGGATACATACCTTTCAAACCGCCCCTGCTAACTCCGTCCCCCATTGTTCCACTACCCAACCATTTCTTAATTGCACTTTTCCAACACTTCCTGTCATTGACCCAAACGCAGGTGACACCCAATCATTCTCTAATAAGCTCGCTATAAGGACATCATACCAAGCATTGTCACCAGAGTGTTTGAATCACAAAGATATTTCTGTTACAATAATAATAATAATGGTGTATTTCTTAACGCATCTGTGAGCAACACGCTCGGACGAGCGTGATCAGTACACACATTCCAACGTAAACCACATACCGTACACATAATTGTTAATTGTACAACACACCAATTATGGAAATAGAGTGAAAAACGGACAAAACAATAGTGGAACACTCTAGTTTATGAGGGGGCAGTTGACTCACTTGCTTCTGGAACGATAGTTCTCAAAACTTTAAACATCTGATAACGGTGTGAGTCTACTTGGCCTACCTCCCGGCTTGCTTCAACCACATGTTCTTCGGGAGGTAGGGGTGACTTCTTGCCAATTACTCTTCTGACTTGAAGTTTCAAAGTTTCGTGGGTGCAAAACTGCGAACCACCCTCCAACGACTCAGGACGCGTGGACGGTTCAGTAGCCATCAAATTTGGACCGCCGACGATGGTCGTAGTGTTTCACAGCTACAATAACATACCACAGGCCGTGATGAAACAGCTGATACTCTGCAACAAGACTCGCGATATTCTGCATCCTTCTGCGCGCCCTTCTTGCTATTAGGAGTGCATTCCGAAGCTTCTCCTCGTGAGCTTTTACTTCCTTTTCTACGCAGCCAAGTGAGCAATTAGCCCCAGTTGTTTGTACACTAACTGGCTGAGCCCACCGAACAAAATACAGGAAATCAGATAGTTGAACAACGAAGCTAGCTCTCATATTCTTACTTTCACAGAGACATGGCTTTCCAAGGACATCAGTTGTAGTGAACTGCATGTGCCTGTGTACCGACTTTGTCGACAGGACACTCCAACAGACAGATGGGCGGTTGTGGTGTCTTTCTCGGCCACAAGCTTCTGGTGCACTTAAACTTTTGAAGTTTCTCATATAATTGCTATTTTTGTCAACTTTTCCTACCGTACAGTCCGCTTACATTTTATCTGAGTCCAGGTCTGTCTAAAAATATTCTTATATAACAAATTATGATGACCGAAACCGGTCGTCGAACATGATCGACTGGTGTGAAAACCACTTGTTCTAGCTCTAAAGTTGGAACTGAACGACCTAAGGGCAAATGCTCTAGGCCCAAAACTTGTAAAGGCCCTTCCAAAGATGCTCCCCTGAAAGGGGGTGAAGATAAACGGGTGGTTCACCCAATAGTCCTTTAACCAAGAAATGTTCTATCCCCCAAGACAATGTATTGGCGGAGTTGAGTTCTTATTATCACAAAATCTTATGAACCTATCCCAGCAAGGGTTCCTCAGCAAACGTTCGTGCATGACGTGTCAGCTGGAATTCTTTAATCATGTTACAATATCTGCTGATTCAGGGAATGCAGTTATTATTATACTCCTGGATATGCAAAACGCCTTTGAGCGTGTGCCTTATGCTAGTTCAACTGCCAACTCAGTCAGCGACCTAGGTATACGTTACTCAAACTCATTCAATTTTGCTGAACATATATCTATCCTAGTAGCTAACACTAGACGAAAGGATGGATACATTAAGCACTCATTCTTCCTTCCTGCGGCTCGACTGCACCTTTATAAGCTGAGTACTGCTGTAGAGACATTCTTGGTTTGCCACGTATTCCAACTATTTTGCTGTTTATTTTGACCATTGACACTATTGATATTGTTTGGTTGCATGCCTGGGTTTTCTCGTAGGTTCGACCGCCCAAGGTCACAATTTCAATTACACTTGCACCTTCCGGACCCTAGCTACTGGTCTGTTGCGCTTTGCTTCTGTTGTGTTTTGCTTACAGCTCGCTTTCCCGGTCTCTTTGCAATAAACGTCGTTGTCCTATAATCAGTTTTTCTGATTTAATTATTGTGGAGAATAGGCACGATTCTAGACAGAAACGTACCAGCCCTCTACACTGCACGTTCATATATAGTCGCTTGCGCAAGTCTGATAGGCTAGCTCTGGAAAGTCTCCAACGTGCATTTACGAAAGGTTTAGTGGGTTATCCGTCTTCTTTGAACTACAGAGAACGCTGCCAGACACTTGAACTGGGTCCTCTTTGGCTACGGCGTCTCAAGCTGAACCTTCCGCTCATGTGTAATCTAGTTTATATCAATAAATTCCGTCGATTTGAGGGAATAACGGAGTCCAGTCCAGAAGATCGTCCATTGCTCCGGAAAAATTGGGACCGACCCATCTTCCTTTATCGTCCCAAAAGATTCTGCATATTTTTCCGAGGCTGTCTACATCAACTGATGGCGAAATTTTTCGACTGTTCATTTTCTCCAACCTGAAAAATCTTTTCTCTGGCATGACCTTGAACATAAGGCCAACGTTAACCTTGTGAAACAAGAATTCAGCGATTCAGCGATTGATACCCGGGCTCGAGGCAGCGGCCCAAGGTTCCCGGATCCAGTCGGTTTTCCTTGCTCAGTGTCAACGGGCGTCCGTTGGCCATGCACTGAATTGATGTAACAACTCAACATTTTTATCCAATGTTGAAAATTTTGAGAACTATCGTTCCAGAAGCAAGTGAGTCAACTGCCCCCTCATAAACTAGAGTGTTCCACTATTGTTTTGTCCGTTTTTCACTCTATTTCCATAATTGGTGTGTTGTACAATTAACAATTATGTGTACGGTATGTGGTTTACGTTGGAATGTGTGTACTGATCACGCTCGTCCGAGCGTGTTGCTCACAGATGCGTTAAGAAATACACCATTATTATTATTATTGTAACAGAAATATCTTTGTGATTCAAACACTCTGGTGACAATGCTTGGTATGATGTCCTTATAGCGAGCTTATTAGAGAATGATTGGGTGTCACCTGCGTTTGGGTCAATGACAGGAAGTGTTGGAAAAGTGCAATTAAGAAATGGTTGGGTAGTGGAACAATGGGGGACGGAGTTAGCAGGGGCGGTTTGAAAGGTATGTATCCTGCTAAAAAACGGTAAGGCTGATGTGACTTGGTCATGCCCACCTGCTCGTTGTCAACGGAGAGATCGCGAGTTGCGTTTAGGTGAACATTCGAAGTGTGGGGTCTATTCGTATTGAGAATGGTGTTGAACATAGGGTAAACAACTTCATGGGGGCTCCGGGTTAGTCCTACATGAATAGATGCGTCACGTGAGAGACTGCTATTACTGGGCAGAGGCCTGGAATCGGGGGTTGGTAAGAAATGCGTCTTTTTAATCGCCAGGTACGGGTTTGCATTTTCTTGCCCGGTTATCCTCTTATGATGCACAGGAGGAAACCTCGGGTGACACGTATGGTAGTGAGTTGGAGAGGGTTTGTCATCACGGATACCCCGTTTGCAGTCGGTTAGTGGTTTCCTACGGGATTGGTTAGAACTTGAGACACCAACGTGTCTTTGACTAATAGATCGCTGGTGTCCTGTCCCAATTGAGCCAGTTTCCGCGTAGATTGGTTGCGGACAATACGCTCCATTGAGTTCTATATGGGCATAGTCATTTGCGTACCCCGTTTCGTGAGTTGTTTCGAGGTCTACTGAGTTTGTTCTATGCACTTTTTAAAAGGCAACAATTCAACAATCGCTTCCACTCACGCCAACTTCGCCCGTCAATTATACACTCCTTGTTTACTCATTCCTCTATTACCAACCGGTCTTGCAGAGTGCACATTAACAAATTCAAACATGACCGAAGTGAACCATAGATTCGCATGTGCTATCGGATGGCTTCGTCAAGTGAAATGCAATAGGGAAGAAGCGCCAGGAAATAGAAGGGAGTTGTAATCGAACATTAAAGTCTACCCGTTTTAGCCATTTCGTGGAGTACACTTTCTTTGACAATCTCTCAGCGAAACGACTCAGGAACGGCTAG
>QNGE01002548.1:14676-28696 GCA_008508345.1 Paragonimus westermani
GTAGTAGTAGTAGTAGTAGTAGTAGTAGTAGTAGTAGTAGTAGTAGTAGTAGTAGTAGTAGTAGTAGTAGTAGTAGTAGTAGTAGTAGTAGTAGTAGTAGTAGTAGTAGTAGTAGTAGTAGTAGTAGTAGTAGTAGTAGTAGTAGTAGTAGTAGTAGTAGTAGTAGTAGTAGTAGTAGTAGTAGTAGTAGTAGTAGTAGTAGTAGTAGTAGTAGTAGTAGTAGTAGTAGTAGTAGTAGTAGTAGTAGTAGTAGTAGTAGTAGTAGTAGTAGTAGTAGTAGTAGTAGTAGTAGTAGTAGTAGTAGTAGTAGTAGTAGTAGTAGTAGTAGTAGTAGTAGTAGTAGTAGTAGTAGTAGTATGGACCGAAATGATCGCGGGATAAATACGGGAGAGATATGTAAGGAATCATTGGAAGACAGAATGACATAGAATGGCTTTCGCCACATGACGGAACTGAGACATGGTGTCTAAAGCGACTGGAGTATCCTCAAACAAGTGTGGCGTGCAAATGAGTGTTTCTGTTCGTAGTCCCTTCGAGACGCTCAAGTCATGTATTGATTTCCCAAATAAACTTGTGCGCCATCCGCCTTCTAAGTTCAAAACACTATTGGTTGATGACCCTCAACTTCTCTAAACTGTCCACTAAATAACTTCCGAGTTCAGGCGTGGTCTACCTGAGCTCCCGACGTTGTGTGAACACACACTCAAAACCTCATCCCAGATTACAGAACACTGTCTTTTGATGTTACACACAAGCGGAGATTGCGGATTAGGTTGACACTTATGTAGTGGTGCGAGTTGTCCCCATGCTCACACTAACCAGTGTTAAGTCTGCATGTTCGCAACCTAGCTACGATAACATGATTTCCTCCTGTTCTTGCTGATTTATACGTGCATGCATAAGTAAAGCGGACTCTCCTTATTGGCATACCCCAGCACCAAATGTTGTCTCTACTCCAGTATTTCACTCGATGTGTTGTGTCCTCAGAATCGGCACAGAAGAGATGCGATCGAAACTGAACTTTTAAGGTGATTCATTTTCTGAGGGGCTATGCAGCTCTACCCTGAAGTGTTACACTTGGAATGAAAATAGTTTGAGCCAACTTTTGGTAATCAGTGAGGAACCTTTGCTATTGTGGATGATGTTTCCAAAATGTCTGCTGCGAAATAGTGGATAATCAATGCGTGTGCCTGTGGTTAATCAGAACGATGCATGTTTTCGCAAGCAGTGTATCTTATAGTTCTTCAAATATATTTTTATTTCTTTTCACCGTTTCTGGATCTAGTGAATCTACGAACTGGCAACTGTTGGGTTCACTCTGTCGCCAGTGGCTCGTTGATTTCTATCCATCAATCGGCCCGGGGTACGACGATTCGGCAATACGACCATATAACACGCACCGAAGCGTTAATCGAATCGATGGTCACCATTATTTCAGTATGTTCCGTGACGCGATCCAAGCTAGACCTTTGGGTTTCGGGATCACTTCGTTCAATGAGTGGGGAGAGGGCAGTCAAATTGAACCGGCCAAGCCAGCAAATCGACCACTAACATGGGTTACCACAGCTTACTTGGATTATCGGCCGTTTTCTGCCGATTTCTATCTACGGCTGACCCGTATGTTTGTGAATGCTTTCGAGAAGTGGAACGAGCTGCCCCCAGGTTTCAACATCATGAATACAAATGAAGCGGAAGCAATATACGAAATAATGTCGAAAGTTAATGAAACTATATGAAAACACTGTCATACGCCTTTACCTACCCATACATTCTGCCAGTAATAGTACCTACTTGCTTAAATTGCACCAGTTCAAATCCAACATTTTAATCTACCGTATTTCTATAACGCTAAACTATATTTGTTGTTTTAACATGCTCCATCTTTTCCTATTAGGTTGCTCTTAAAAACCTTTGAACAGAAGTATTGTGCAATACTTTTGCGCTGCTTCTCAACGTTCAAGCTCAGTCCTCACAGCCGCAGCGCCAAAAATCTGTGCAGTTTTTATTCGCTATTCGTCGTTTGCCTTATCATTGCTTGTGGGAGCCCTAGATCACTCTTTTTCTCTTGTTTATCTGATTAATGCTATTTTAATTTCGCTGACAACTTCTGTTCTAATTGCAAAGCTTCAGTTCACGAAACTGCTTGTGTTTGTTCACTACTTCAGATGAGTTTGCTGACTTCAGCGTGTGGTGACGTATTACGTCAGATGGGACTGAAGTGCTTCATAATTCTCCACAGCAGCTTTTGAAATTTTCTGACCTCTCTAATTCGCAAACTTATCACGGAATGTGGACGTCATTGTCTGATGAAACGGGCGTATTTTTGTACTTTCTAAACTACCTTCTGGAGGGGATGTTCAAGATGTGTGTTCTGTTACGTCTGGTGACATCAGGACGAGAAAAGTTAGTGCACTCACTTCTGTTCAAAGTAATGTGTATCAGCTAGTTGGCAGCTTATGTATCGTCCTGATGGAATCGTGGTTCACTATCCCGAGAACGTAGTTCGAAATCACTTAATCAGATGTCATGGTCAGAACTAATTAAAAACAATATCTTCAACAATTATTCCGCCGCAAGTGATATCCTTGTAACTGAGCCCTATTCTCGAAGGAATGATAAAGAACTTATTTCTGTCGGACAGCCAAACAACTTAAGTTATATTATTTAAGTACAGTAAACAGTGGGAAGTTTATGATGAGACCACTTTCTCACGGTATGAACACCTTAATCGTCTGCATCCATTTGCCTAACACTACGAGGAGATATATTGCGAAATGTCATTATTCCAATCTACTTCGTCAGCCACTTCGGCACGATCGGCTTGCAAATAACGCATGACGGAGTTGGGAGCAAGAAATGATAAGTTGGCGAATCAGTCGAAAAATATCTAACATTAAGAGTGTCTGGTATTTGCTTGAGTAGGAATTTCTGTAGTATTCATACTGAAATTATTCCATTTGTGTCTCTTAAACTAGTGGTACGGATGCTGGATCGTTTCTGTTGATGTTCATGTTCAGAGTGTGTGGTAGGGTGAAAACTTTAAATCTAGTTTTGGCTGAGTAAGAGTGTTCGCATTGGATACAGTGACAAATGGAGTAAAATTAAAAGAAGCCAAATAGCCTGCCTACAGGATAAGCAATGGCGTTTTATTGTAATCCACTCAGTTAGGAAATAACTCTCGCCATCCAAATTCCATTACAAGCTGAATGCTTCCCGTATTGGTCGCTACCTCCCCATTCAGCTAACCTTTCCAGTTAGCCTCTTTCGAACAGAAGAACTAGATTCGAGTTTCGCTCTTGTTAGAGCTCGTTGACATATTCTTGTTACGGCTGGGACTAGAACACCGGCAGCATTTTCAGTAGGTAGCCCTGTAGGGCACATTAAGTGCATCCGAATTATCGCACTTATGAAAGCTCTACCACTTTCGGTTGTGAGTAATGCTGAGGTTACCCGATCTTCTCGACTGAGGCAAAAGCAAGTAACTTCAATCGATAACCCGGCGATTCGGACTTCTGTGACAGGTCGAAATTTCAAGGCTGATTAACCTCATCAGACGATACTGCGGACTACTGATGGTTAGTGGAAGCTTTGGTTACGTTCAAGTCGAATGTCTCTCAGTAGCTCGCAGCCGTCAACTAAACTTTCCATCCATCTTTTTTGGAAGTGATATTGTAGGGTCTTTTCATCGGTAAGTCCTCAGTTCTCGTTCATCATTATTATTATTAATTCACAGTGCTATCTTAACAACTTCTTGCAAACACTGACACCGTTTTGCGTGCTGTGCACTGAAAGCTGTCGACAGTTAATGGTCCTCCTTGCATTGGGGCACCTTATCCCTGCCAAAAAGCAGAACTATGGAGTTTTTGCGTGAGATTATCAGTAGTTCATGTCCATAATGCGAACCGCATGTGAAACCCAGCTGTCGCAACCTTGTTAATCACTGTGCCACTCACCTTACATAGGGATTAAAGAGTCAATGACTCTAAACTCCTAACCATATTAGATTGCCAGCATTGCTGAGGTTGTGCGGTTACACTTAACAGTAGCTGACATAACTGCAATTATGTCTGCATTCGTGCTTGTTGCACGTAGTCGAAGCGGCGACTTATTCAGGAGATATCACACATAACAGTGCGTGCTCATTATTTACAAAGTAAACAGGTCTCAAACGATGGATTCATGCTGGTTCAACGCCAGAGGGAAAAGCTACATCAGAGGACTCTGGGAGCTCTGAAAAATGATCATGCATTAAGTCTGGAAAATTATTATCTCGTGGATTTATAACTTTAGTCGAACTGGCTGCTTGGCACGAAATGAATTCACAAAGTCTGCAAACTTTGCATGAGAATGGGTCAATGAAACAACGATCTTGCATCACAGCCGCGTGGTGCTTTGAATAATTACACTGATATCCAATGTTTTCGATACCACTAAATTTCTAAACCACAAATTTGGGGGACATATATGTAAAAATATCAAGCAAAGTGTTTGCGAGTATTCATTTTGTAAGTGAAATATGAATGAAAGCTACTCGCAAAACTCTTGAACTGGTCGGTTTGTACAACGGGCGTTCAATCTGCCTAACAAATCTGCATCATTCTGTCTTGTTTGTCAACGTTTACTATTCACAATATAAACAACACTTAGTCCTTTCTCACACCAGATTGAAGGCAATCAACTTACCGGTTGGTTCATACGGAAGGCCAGTAAGCGGTATTTCACTGATTTGTCATCAAATGTATCACGAAGTTGGAGGCGCTTAGAGCAAGCGAACGGTATGATACTGATTTTAATGGTGGATGAATAGGTTAAATAGGGATTTTCAGGTAGACAATTATGTCTGAAACAGATATGATCACATCCTCAACCAATCTTATCAAATGTTACACACTCAAGCTATCACATAGTTGCGAAACATTCTCTGATTAGCATGCAATACGCTTCCTCTGGTCCGTTTCGACTGAGTGAGCAGAACGATGGAACAGTAGAATGATAAACAATCTAAAGGGAAAACGTTTGGCGGCTGGTCATTTTATTAACACGGTTTGCAAAAATAAGCACTAGCTAACTTCCAAAATCCAGGGCGGTGGGGATATTGGATGCAACGTTACCTTCATGTATCAACCCAAATGATGTGACAGTGAAAAACGTGTGGGCTGTGTCACAGGAGATTTCTAACAAGTGGCTGGAGAGCGTGATCTTGAGAGGTGATTGGGATTTTATTAGTGACCTATTAAACCTCCTGGTGGACACGGGCAACAGGACATATAACACTTCCTAGAAGAAAAGAAAATCATATGCTTCACTAGTCTTTGTGAATTATGACACAAAATAGTGAGTCCTAAAGTGGTCCTGCAGTTATTTTCATACCCCCTTTCGCCTTTTATCCCTGCTAGTTCTTATTTCTGACACAAAGCCGCTCCCATTGGGCCTTGCGCTTTGTACATTTGAGTATCACTGGAGAGAAGAATGGTGTTAATCGGAAATTACTCAAGAGATTTGGAAAACGGATGGGTATGTAATTATTAGTGAAATCGTACCGTATCATTCGGTCTGTCAATTGGGATGCTACCATTCGCGAGCCAAAACCCACATTGATGTGTGTTGCATCGTAAATCAGAACTCAAGGAAGGAGTACTGAACGTAAACTGGTACGTGTGCAATCTGCCCAGTAAACGTGCACAGAGTGAGCGAGTTAGAATTAAACCAATCAGTCGCGATGTATCACGCGAACATTATTAGCCAATCAGATAAGAGGTGATGGTTTTGGCCTTGTAATCGATGTACAAACACACGCACACAACAGTGTGGATACAGTTACACTCGATTTTGATAGTCTACTGCACGTGACCATTGGCAGCCTAGTATGTGTACGAATATGTTTACTGCGTTTTAGTGCTTCACCGGCACGTAATTTAACACCACCTGCTTGGTTGTAAACGCATCAGGTCCTCGTATGTGAATACTTCGGTTGGATTTCGGTCGGACTAGATGGTGACGAAGATCGTGCCAAAAACTTTGGTTGTTTTCGCATCACTGATGTTGTTCAAAATATAAATACGGGATGCATTTTTTGACATTTTCACCAAATCGGTCTAAATATAAACATCACCCGCGATCATGGTGTTCAAAAACTTATGCGACGGACCTTCACTGTTAGTGCGTACAATTTTACGTGTCGTTTACTCACAGAGTGAAAAGTGACCATCGATGAATCCCAATTTTCTACCGCTACGCATATATGTTTATTAGTACAGTTTGCTTCATTTAAAGAGATTCTGTTTAGTGTTTGAAACCGCACCTGGCATGCTGTAATCTTTTTACTGTTTTGGGGAACAACTTTTATAAAGTTAATTAGCGAAGCAACAGATTTTAGTAGAGGATTACCCATATTCATATTGAGCAGAGAACCTTCACTTGGAACCTGGCCTACTTTGGCTTGCTGGAAAATTTTTTAGTTCTTTTTTCTGTTCACCGCCAATTGCGTTCGACGAGATAACGATTGGTCTATTTCTGCCGCGGTAGATTATTTGATTTTGAAAATAACTGGCTTTTAATTTGGTCTCCAGAGTTGGGTTTTGGAAACCAAATTGAATCGTTCACCCCGTGTAACACCGTCATGTGTAACTAAATTTGGACGACGTGGTTTGTCATATTAGATGACCCAGTTATCGTTGTTGTGCTGGATTTGTTTCTACTGCAAATGTCTTGTAGCTTGTTACTGTACGAAGATGTTCCACTGCTCTTGCATGGACTTTTGAGCCATTGGATTTCTAGTTTCCTGACACTGTCACAGTGAGTGCTTCTTGAAGCCACTAGATCCTATCCTTGTTAGAAGCAAATGTCATTCCATCGAATTTGTCCTTGACCCAACCACTGTTGATACATAATCACTAACTAGCGAAAAAAGACGCTACTGAGCAATTGGGCAAACAGAGTTGACGGTTGACTTAAAGCGATTCGGCCAGGCTGTACGTGGGTTGCCATAATTCCCTTATAGGTGTTAATTTAGTAGTACTCAGAAACAGAACGGCGCTTAGTGTAATCTCTTTGCAGTACTATTTTATTCGTTGAAGAGCAATTTGGTTTTCCATCACCGACAGTTTTTAACAAGAGTAGTGTCGGGTACCGTTCAGTGCATATGATTTTTCACATACGCTTTAGACCATGCACACCATACAAGTGAATCTATTTAAAAGTACTCAAAAATTCGTAACTTTAAGTAATTATATGTACGGATTATTTGGTACGCTGGGTACTACATTAACCAGCCTTTCCATGTTCTTTACGTTTCTCTTACATTTCTAGCATGGTCGAAAAGGCAATGGTTTACAAAGAATCGTACATAGAACGTTTTTGTCTTTTTGACCATAAACATTACTAACGTATGTAGCGTAGCATTCAAAGTGCTCACTTTGGACTGAAAATAAGGTTCCAAGAAGGTAAGTGAAGACTTGTTTGAGATGAGCCACTTTAAGTTGGATATGTGGAGGTAGTGCCACGTAACGTTGGTTGCTCGGACACACGGGCTTTGTAGTAGGCGGACCGTGTGCGCTTCCTTTGATTGAAACAAACCAGTCTAACCAAAATAGTTTGTTACCACCACAGCAAACACTGTCCTGGACTGATGGTAAAGATGGACACTTCGACCACTTGCGACACGAGTCAATCAAAAACGTTGCCCGGTTTTTCGCCTAGGAATCACTGATACAGTCAACAGTGTACGCTACATTCCTTATGTGATTCACTGTTTTTCCGTTACTTCGAATATGCTACGGTGGTTGTAGGAAACGTTTCCTTTTCTCACACTGAGCTTATTCATTGAACACAGAAATGACAAGGTCCAGGGCGGTAAAATTTGATTCACTGATCAACCTCGCGTGATCAAAGATGATCAGCCGAAATCGCAAGGTGTGTTGATGTGAAGCTTTACGGAGAGCGGACAACCCAAGTTAGTAAGTCGATGATTTGTTCAAGGCGTCTTCGGGTTCATCCTTTAAATTCAGTAACAAAGATTTGTAATAACATGTATACGAACTGGATATACCATATGACTTGATGCAAGCGGTCTGCTGAATCTACGGACTACTTTTGTCTATGTACCGCCAGCTGGACACTTTCACTCACCATATGCTTAGCATATATGCAGAGGGCTGTTTAAATCTCCGAAACGAACGGGTTGCGGGTAGACATTCAGGAGGTTGTGGAAACAAGGATACCTATCTACTTCACCAAACTCCACGGGATAGGCACGACAACGCTCGATTATGCATTTATTGTACATCTATTTTCAGATAAAAGCAGGCAAAACATGGAAAGTCGCCGGAGCAATGTTTTAATGGGTAGTGATGCACAAGATACGAAAAGATTTGAGAATGGGGATAAAAGGGTGTCGAGGAACTCTCCAATTTCCCGAAAACCACATTGCGCACATTAAAATGGTACAGAACGTTACTCTTTTAAGTAACTTTCAAAGTTGGTAAGGATATGTGGTTGTCCGACTTTCAAGAACGTCCCCGAAATTCTGTTACTATTTTTGCATCCAGCCTACACACTGGCTTTCTTATTGGGGTCTCACTGTAGTGTAGGTACTTTCGTATGATTTATTTTTGACCTTGCAAACTTATTGGTCAGAAACGCTATAAATACAAGCGAATGTACCACCACATTGTCGTCAGACTGGACGACATAATAAAGCTCTGTTTGGAGGGCAGCTTTCCTCCTATCATCATACGTTATCCTTGAGTGGTTGGATTGGCTGGGAGGTTCCAAGTTAACCGCGTATACCCAAACTTCCGTTGTGTTTTGTCAGTATCCATTGCTCCGTTGTCTACCGTATAGGGGAAGTTTTGTTTGAATTGTCTGTAAAAATTCACATGTTTTTTGCCTATCCTATATATTGTTTACTAATGTTCATTCTACCACCGGAATTTTGCTGCTATACCTTCTCATTCTGTAGTTAGTTTTCTAACTTAAGTGCGACCTTCGGGGAAACTCCTTGTTATTATACTTCCGAAAGGCGAGAGTGTAAATTTCATGCGAACCTCTTAGTTGGATAAACAGGATTACTCGACTGGTCTACCAATGTCTCAAGTGATGTGTCCCCGAGACTTACTTTTGCTGGATTATGCTGCACTCAGTATACGTGCGTAGAACCACGTTTGTAGGCAGATGTCCTTTTATCGTGATCGCGGCCATAAGCTGATCAGGTAAGGAATGCCGTTCTACTATGGCCCCTGACTGAAAAAACACGGAAAACTATGCCACAGATTTTCCTGTTATTTCTTGCATACTGAGCTGTTTACTGTTTGAGGTCAGATTTCTAAATAAAATTGACCAGAATCTTACAATTTACGTTTATTGACTTTATGCAGACACGAAGAGTTCAATGTAACCAGAATAACTTAAGTTAGTCTTTCGTCAAATGTGTTCGATTAACTTAAAGTATGTACTAAAGATCTAGTTGCCACTTCGACATATTATTCTGGGAGTATTAGAAAGCTATCAAACCACTGGGACAAAACGTCCTCAACAAAATATAATTGAAAAGACCGTAGAACGTGATGGTTGTTAAACTGTCGCGCCATTGTTGGGGTTTTCGTAAACCTTGACGACTATCGCGACTGTCTTCAGTGGTATTTGCTGTCGTGAAAAAGACACAACTTCGTCTTAGCTTACTAAAATATTTCACCAGCAGTTGGTGATACTGGTGTAAGACAGGACACATCACTTGATAGTTCGTGGAACGTGACAGACGCCAACAGTGGAACAATGTCTATCGTAAAATTCCAAACTTTGTCGCGTAGCGTTAGGTTATCACCGTGTCGATCTTCATAAAGAGTAGAAGCTGAGAGCAGTAAGACTATCAGAGAATGGTGAATGGTCGCTTTATGGATGCTGATAGTTATTCATCGATTAAAATGCCTATCTATGAAATGTAAAAGGAAGGGTGTGAATTGGAACCCCTTTGTTTATTCATTCTAGTTGAAGATTCACTCAATGCACATAACCGTATACTGATGCAGCAGGTTACAATTCATAAAGTCCGCACACGTCAGAAGGATAACAGATGTCTCAAACTTCCAACCAACAATCTTCCTGGTTAACAACGTCACTATAGAATTAATTTGCACACGCGCAGTTAATTCATAAACAACTGTTCCAGCGCAGCGTCGAAATAACAGCAGGTATTCGAGTGCTTATCAAAGTTACACGATATGAAACAATACAATAGGTTAACTTTAATGAAGAACCCACTGACTATTATTTGTTTGTTTAGAGTATGCTCTCGAATCCGATTGGAAAATTGGGTTCCAGATAACAGAAGCTTCATAGCGACTGCAAATGAAGGAAATGCAGCAGACATGTATCATAATGTCTTTTTCATATAGCTGTGTGACTAGGCAAACTGTATCAGCTGAATATGTGCTTAGTCTGGACGTGTCGTGATGTTCACAGATGCAAATTCAATAAATGATGTAGTCATGAATTACATGCAAACCGTAGGTGTTTCTATAGGCAAATAGAGGGTATGTAATTAGGAAGGTTGAACTGAAGCAGCCACTTCAATGAGGCTGAGTGTGAATAGGGTTTTACTGAATATGATGTGAAGCTCAGTACGAAGTAGATTAATAATTTGTCAACCAACATAAATGCAGCGTGAGTAAGCGTTACGACTAGAGACGTTTTATAGTTTCACTCCCCTTCACCGTTCTGACACCGGTTCATATCTATTAAAATAAATACTTACAAGTTATTCCAGAAACTCAATGGTAAGATTCTTATTAGGAAGTTGTGTGAAAACTTGTAAAATTGTGGGTTATATTTGGCTGAAATTGATTAGCAACCGGTAAATAAGGAACATGAATGATAAACTGGAGGAAAACGTGGATTTTTGTTGGGGATAATTTTAGTACTTAGGCTTCTTCTGAAGTACCAAATAAGGAGGATACAGGCGATTTTTGCTCGCAATCCACCAGGGCGATTACGCAAACATCGTACTATTACGGGTTTTTAAATATTTTCGAGTGGTCTTGTCTAAAAGGTGAAGAACTGACTAGTTTATGTCACCATACAATGACTTCTGCCGTACAGTGTTACAACTGAAAACGTGCCGAGTTTTTTCAGGTCGCTCAGCAAATTATCGGTCATTTCATCTGGTAAACGGGTGATTAACAAAGTGATCTTTTAACCGTTAATGTATCTCATTTCATCATCAAACTAAATGGGTGCAATAGATGCATTCGCGTTTGTTTCCACAAATGCGATATGACAGACAAATTTGTGTTGGCTGCTTGTAAGCCCTGCTTTTTTACTGTTTTGTGAAAGATATGCTGGACTTGTTTTCCGTTATATTGACCTCGACTATGAATAGAGCCTACGGAGTACAATGTGAAGTTGTGGGCTGTTTCACCTTTGTGCTCAAAGCTTGTAAAACAGATTACCTGTAATTTGATAGATGTATGTCATGACTAAATATGATATTCTGTGCGAGCATGTGAGTTTTGATAATCATTTCAGCGTTGCCAGTTCGAATCCAGCCGAAGCTCTGACTTTTCACAGTTGGGTCTCATCTAAACTCATAAATCTGCCACACTAGTCATTAGTAATACAAGCTAAAAATGTCGAATTATCAGCTACAAGTGTTCCGAAAAGTAGACACTCAGCTAACCACTAAAAACTCAAGAAACTGTTCGCATCATGTGGTGGTTGATAATACACAATGCCTAGATGGTAACTTATGAAGAAAGGCCATAAGATTTAGCCTAGGTCAGTAATTGCATGAAGATGGATGATAAGTGCACTCGTACAGAAAAGAAATTTATGAGCACGTTTTATGTACTATGGGAAACCACCGAAAACCAGGAATTATGTCACTCGGTTCAATGTTGCAAGCAACAAATTCTCGTTTGATTTACCCCACTTTCGTTTGCAAATATTGTGCGTACGCCGACAGTTCAATACATCACGTTTGGCGCCTAACCCTTTAGTTTGGGTACTTACTTGTCACTATGTAAAACTTTCAACTTATTCCACTCAAAATATTCACTTGATAGCAAAACTTAGACTTGACGAAATTGAGTAATATAACTTTTCTGAGAAAAGTGAAATCAGAAACATTCAACCGACAGACAAACATCGAAATATTGTCCCGCAAACAAACACCTCATAAGGCTTGTTCTTGCAAGTAGTCACGAATATCACACAATAATTGTCTGGCTTGTTCCTCTTTCCCATTAATCTCGTACATCCCAATAAGCAAACTTTTGTCGGTCAGAACAGCGGCTATTTCGCATACAGTCGAGTTGAGCTGCGGTGTGATCACCGCCGCTAACAACATCTTTCGAGCATCCAACACATCCCGGTAACAGCATTCGTCCGTGGCTACTGTGAAATTCGGGTTCACCACCGTCTGATCAGCGTCTTCCGACTGGTCCCCATCAACACGTCGAAGTGGAAGGTTGGAGAGGAGAGAAAGTGAAACATGTAAATTATTGTTGGTGTATGTTTGATACTTGTTTTCAGAAGATGTTCAAAAGTTTTCAGTTTATTCTCACACTGACGTTTACTCGCAACTCGTGACAAGTATAGAATAACGTAGCTGCGTTTTTGCCGATATATTGCGGTTACATCCGATCGTCAGGGAAAACAAAGACTACAGCTATATGATGCAGTGAGACTAACTGCAAGCGGTTTGTACAGTAAAACGGGTTAGTGAGTAGAAGATGCTTTAGAGGTAAACGACTACTTTTATCAGCACGTTACAGAAACCGACCTGTCAAATTTTGTTTTACTTTTAAAGCCGATTGAATGGTGTAGTGTGCACAAGTTGCTTTTAGTACCTTTGGATGAGCGACGGACTAATTATCCTTCCTACGAATGGAATGGCTTGAAGCCCATTCCCAGTCATACAGAGCAGTTCTGTATGTTGACATAATACATAAGAAGTATGTGCACCTTTTCAACTGCCTCTCTGTGAACTACCATTAGTTTTAATGCGCAAATATAGGTTCCAGATATATGTCACCCCATTCATTAAGAGCACTGATTAGAACTCAACAGGGGTATTGAACAAATAAATGAACTTCAATCGCCTTATCACATGTCTAGCAAAACAATACAGACATGAGTCTCACAAATAGCCATGTAAGATTGTCGTGAAGGAATGCTTTTGATAGACTCAAAATTTTGTACATAGTGATTAATTATTTGTTATGCTGCCCTTCAGCGTGACTGGATACAGCGAACAACAGATCGCACTAGGCAAGGTTTGTAGGCAAACTCAACGTGAGGAGTTTAAACAACGGCATAGTTGACCGTGGAGTGCCAATTTGACAGTGAGCATCAGAAAACGATGCAAACTATTTCGAGCGAGTGCCACCGTGGACAATGAAAACTGACAATCCAAAGTGTACTCTGTCTATCTGCATTAACGGATGTGAAACAAGCAAAACATATAAAGTCATAGAAATGGTTACCCAACGGTTAGGAGTTTCGGCTAGCAACGTTACTGATTCGATCTCTCATTTAGTCTGCCTGTCCATGAGGAATCCATACAAGGTCGAAATCTACCGTGAAGTTTCAGTTTGAGTGTGGGCATCCAAATGCATAAAAGGTTTATAGCCATTTAGTCATGCGAGCATTGACTGAAAAACAGGCGTCTTATTTGTTAACACGACATTGCGTAGAACGAAAATGGTGAATCAGTGAGTGTGTCGTTGTTCGGCAAGTGTGCCGAAGATTGAAAAGAGTTCACACACAAGGAACAGTGGTTCAGTGCTATTGAGAGTGAATTGAAAGGATCACGAAAGAGGACGAAAGTGAGAGGCAGCATTTTTTGACAGGCGACTACAGACCCATTCTCAGCATTTTTATTAGAATCGCTGTCGCCAAAGTCTGTAGGTTCTTCAAGCACGTTGATAAACTTTTTGAGTTAGCATGTTCCATTTCTAGACAACAACCTGAAGTTACTCCATATTACGATACGAACCGACTCATATATATATATATATATATATAT
>QNGE01002548.1:30213-46870 GCA_008508345.1 Paragonimus westermani
AGTGGTTGAGCGTTCACATTTGATAATTCGGTCGTGCCTAATGTGAGGTGAATGGCGCAGCAGTCAACACGGTTGCCTCAAGATTGTATTGGCCGTAGTTTAATTCCCGGCCGTGACAGGCTTTAATGAAAGAGAACCTCGAGTCTAGTGCTTCTTTTCGGAAGAGGCTGGGTGGAAAGTCTATCTGAATGCGAAGGTTGCGATCAAATGTGAGTGATGGTCAACTTGAAAATAAACCAAATCCCCGACTACTCATCAGTAAATAGTAACCAGTTAGAAGCGCACATAGGAATGAGTAATGAAACATGTTTACGTTGAAAAAGGTTTTCAAAATTTGGTAATCTTTCTGCCCATAGAGCCGGCTGCCGACGGCTAGACAGTGATGCCTTTTAATATTTGAGGGTTTTTGGGTAGTGAACATTCATCCGGACCGTAACCGATGAAGCCGCTGTGACCGGTGGTATTTGTTGGATGAAGGAGTGTTTTTCATCACTGAGTGTTACTCACCGACAGGTGAGTAAGAGCATCAATCCGTCACTTCGAGGTAACGAAGGTTGGCTCTTTCCAATCTATTTCATTTGTATCGCTCATGACTAAAATTGACTAGACTAGTTTCACAACAGTACACGAACCTGATCTGTACAAATCGTATAACGACGATCAATCATTTCACTTAGGTAATGGTTTTTGTTCCTACGGTGGTTACAGGCGTAAGACTGACGCAATTGTGGGAAGCGAGTTCACACCATACTTTGTGTTTTCGATCTATTCCGTCCAGACATTCTCGAAAGATGATCACACAGCGAAAGTCGAAACGATTGCACTTTGCTACTTGCGATTGAGGTTGACTGATCGGTGATCTGTTTTTGTCAAGTCAACAATGTTAGCCGCAGCAACAAAATGGGACCATTTTTGTTTGTTATTTTGAACACACGACAAATGCGGAAATCGTGGTCTGATTGGCGGATGTCAGGTGATCGTCATTGCTGTGGCTGTCTCCACTACTTACAAGCAACGTCTTCGAGCAAACTTGTATAACCATGAAGATTTTCAGGTCTTGCGCATAAATCGTGATGTGAGGTAATGCTTCTGATACTTCCGATAATAAATTATCCACTTGATAATATGTCATTAAGTTGAAGCTCACGCAGTGCTTTTAAACTCCCATTATGCAGTTGTGAATACGGCCGTCATAATAAACCTTCTTTACAGTGACTGCAGGCATACATACATACACGGTTTTCGTACATCTTTTCCAGTTCTTCATTGTTTTGCTCACCACCGTACTCAATAACTTTATGGGGATGATCTTAACTACCAAGTATACACGCGAACACATGTGGTAAAGCGATTAGTTGGTGAAGACGAGTTGCCCTCAAATGTCTCTCGCAATCCGACCAGCTATTACTAGAAATGACGATCGATTGTACTGGGGAGTTTTGATAAAATTTTGTACATTTCTTGCCAGATCACCTAATTTTTTGACTTCCACTTTGATATCTACGCATCGAGTTTGAAAAGTTAATAAATGAATTTCTTAATTGGGGTTGAAAGTGGGGGTATATGTGGAGTGGAGATTGTAATGAAACATTTGGAAACATATACTGAGCACGATAACCCTCGCCCATCCGATTTCTGAAACTACTCCACTTGTCTTATGAGTTCCTCAGTCTTTCAGCTTCCGCCGATAAACGTAATTTTAATTTCGATCGTTTTGTGATAACAGTTGTTCCATATGCTTGATTTTCATATCAGTTTTATCAGCTACTTTTTGTATGTTTCGAGTGCACAATTTAAATTTTGCGCCGTGTATTCAGTTTTATTTCAACTAGGAGCAGATGAAGGAAACCCAGACACTGGTGGATCAATAGAAACGTAGCAACTGAGAGTCTATTCTCGTTGGTCAATGCTGGAGTAGACAGTGCATTCACGCGTGCACCTCCACAAACACATCGACTCAGACGGTTAACATGCACCCACTAGCTTAGTGTGTTGTGAGGTGGTACCCGAAAGTTATCATATACAGTAATTATTTAAGAGAGTCGTTAATAAAAGTAACTTACTTGGTTCTCAGGAATGAGAAACCCAACTCTTCCTAGTTTACAGTGGACTTCCTAACTCATTTCTCACTGCTACTTCCATGTAACATCATCTGTTCACAGTTAATTTCTAGAGATGCGTTAAACTTAAGCTTCTAGTTGTTTGTTTGCATTTCGTTTACTTTACAAAAACTTCTCTTTCCATTCTTACTCACACAAGAAACCGTGACTATTCATTCCGCCAGTTACACTGAGCAAGATTCACAACAAATATTTACTTGCCAAACAAGGTGAGAATATAGTTTCATCAGATAAGCTCAACGAAACAAAGGATCCTGAGTATACGGTGTTGAACAGTGAAGTCCCCATAGACGTATTTCATCCATATGCTGCCTGAGATATCCACACGTGTCTGACAGCATAGATGGACATTTGAAAACCCGGCACTGTTAGTGAGGTTATCGTTTATAGCGTATTTAGTTTTATTTGGACGTGAAGTGCTACCGAGGAGAACTTAAATCGTGCGCAGCTTGATGACACCATGTAAATTGTTGAGTTAATTCTTTGTGAGTTTATTGCAATTTGTCCCAAATTACATTCCTAAGGAATTCTGGATTAGGCAATGCAACCAATATTGACCAAAGAGTAAGATCATTGTTTGTTGGGTTGGTTGCACTTTGGACACACGAAAAAGTCGATTATTCGTGCATCGTAGAGGGGCGTCTGTAAACGTTGATGGTTGACTAAATGAGCTGGCTGGGTGATGAGCTGTGTAGTGTGCTATCCCACATACGTCTATTCCCACATCGAAGTTACAGCTACGCAAGTCATCGATTCTATTCACAATCACTCAGTTTGACCACAAATAATTCGGAAATGAAAACAAATCTAAGAAAGCAAATATACTTACCTGTAAAAGACTCAGAACGATATCCAGCTGTTCCACAGACGGTGTGAAACCTTCTGGTCCATAGGCGTAGATTCCACGAGACAGACGATTGCATAACACGCATTTCAACACAGTACCTGTGCCGAGAATACTGTCTTTCACAATCTGGTTCCACACATCTGCATTCGTCGATTGTTCAAACTGGATTGGGAACAAATTTGCAGAGGTGGACACAAAGGTATTGAGTCAAACTAAACATCTGAACTTGAGCACGCATTTGTCCGGTACTCCTAAACAGTGAAGTTTGCCAACGTCGCTAACCAAACGCAACACATTCATGAATAATAATTCCCATCGTACCCGTTTTGCAAACTTGGAGCGTGGTAAGCTTATTCGTCGAACCAAAAGAAACAACATTTCATCCAACACACTAACAAAAAGAATAACCCACTTGCGTGAGAAAGTACATGAGCCAGTCCTAATGAATACAACCCGTTTATGAAAACTTCCTGAGTATAAATCATTAGTTCTTGCATGATTTTTCTTCTGAGATTAGGTTTTCAACAACCGCTAAATAATAACGTTAGTCAAGCTACACGAAAATGTTTCGGTTCAGCCGTTCACATTCCCCATACTTGATGCACCAGGTGAAGCAAGTCCACTGGCCTTTCCGCCTAATGACTGCAGACCCAAGTGCATGCAGATCCTAGGCTTCTACGGCTCAGTCTACCTTGGGTGTTATTCAAGTTAACCTGTTGTGGTGCCTGTAGACTTCCGTTCCCCACACAGTAATCGTGTATTAGGATTTCCATTTATTTTTCACTTAAGACCTAGCTCAAGAAACGTTCGCCGTTAACATAAAACAAACCAAGAGTACATCCAAGTACTACGATGTTGTTAAAAGAATCGATTAGCTGTAGCTCGAGGGTTCAGTAGTGGAAGTGAACCACGACAGGAGGTGAGGTAGGATTTACAGTCTGTAATCCTTTGATTACGTCAAAAACACAACAATCTTATGATGAACTGCATTCAACTTAACTGTTTGTTGCCCAAAGTAGTCAGATTTTTCTAGAGCAAGTCTTCCGGCAGCTCGGATTTTCAGATGAAGCGATCATGCCAGGAGGGATCTAGACTTTATAACCACTTCGAATCATAAGATCTCTGTTTTCAGCCTAGTGTAAAATTCGGTTTCTAATCTGCTAACTGATTGTTGGGTCAGCATACACCCACTAGGTTCGAGTCTAGCTAGCGATACAGCACTTTAAACATTTTAACCCATCACCAGTGATAGATTCTGATAGATACCCCAACAGGTGATTGATGTGAAGTGTACCAAGAATGCAGCCCAACTGGTAACCACTGAGAAATAAGATCACGATATACAGACAACCTAATATAGCGTGATGGACGAAACAATTGACTAAATGAGAAATACCGTGGGTTGGCGAGGACGCTAAGCATTAGCCCGGGCAAAAGACTGAGCATAATAATTACACTGTGACTAATAAACAAGTGTACGCAGAAAATTTCCAATGAGCGACTAGAGATTTTGAGTGACATCACCAAATCAATTAAACATTCAGATAGATTTTGTAGTCCATCTCTTTGTGAGACTGGTTCTCCAGATTCCGGTTATGCTACTGATGGGGGTTAAGAATAAAACTACTTGCTTATTGTCTTGTCTTGAATCTACCAGTTGAACAGACATGATCAAAATCCTCACCGGTTTGAACAGTCTAATGCTGAGTGGGATATTCGTTTAACTTACGACTAGTATCCTATTCACACTATCTTCCTAATTTGGTGCTCGCTTCAATTCATCCGTGATCAGCAGATTAAATCCTTATTTGTATTACGAGCACTGCTTTTTGGGATTCAGGTTCCGTTAAATATCATTGCAAACTTGTCTGTTTGTCTGAAAAACAGAGTTTCTCCTTTTCCAGGTCAGTTGCTTATACCACTAGTCTGTCAGTGGGACCTGATGCATTCTAGGTCCGAACCGAACCGGACAGCTTCTGACTCTCTTGACAAACGGCAGTCATATAACGAGTAAAACTAAGTTAAAAAGAATTCTCAGAAAGGAAGAAATATTCCTCTGGTGTAACGTAACACTCTCTAACGCCTTGGTGACTGCAGTTTTGTATGAGGGGAATGTTGACCTGCTATGTAACACTAATCCATCTCAAGAAATATGAGCCTAAAGAACGTTCGCTCAAGATCTCATTTATAGTTGAGAAATACATTTGAAAATCGATATTGTATGTGTGTAGCAGCAACAGTGTTAAGTATATGGAGTGAAAGATTAGTCAAACTCACTGTACATGCTGCTTAGTTTGGCGAATGTGTCCCAAAGAACTTTTTCTACTCGACAACTGGTATTCCATTTTTATCTAGTCTTACTGGACAAAAATATAGATATGAACCCGGTTCATAAATCGGTCTTAGATGTTGTACTGTATATGTATAGATCTAATGTAACCAGTGTGGCTGTTTATTTAGATTTACAGTACGAGAACATAATAGACGAAGGACACAGTCAAGACACTGGATTCTTCTACAATACCGGTAGGAACCCTTTGGGATCAACTGATTTTTTGAACACAGTTTCACGTCTATCCATTTTCGAGTCAATTGGAACGAGTCAGTTGTATACGATTTTACTCTTTCGGTGTTCCGTGTAGACATTTTTTTTTCTCACAGATAGCAACGCATCCTGACATACCTGCGGTTTCAATCCTTTTTGGTTTCTGCTCACCAGAGGCATAATCCGCCTGTGACATTAGACAGTATGGTCACTTTCTAACTTGCAAAACACGAGCAACATTTTAACGAATCCTTGGTTCTTCGTTGCTTCTCAGCTAATTGTATTCCTACACGATCCAATTGGGAATCCTCTCTGAGAGCACTGAACAACTCACTTGCCCTTCTGAGTTACCCATTAAAACCAAACGCACATCCAGATTGCTAACGGTCAGTGCAAGACTGATGTTTGAGATGTTTTACAACAACGAAATTCCGAGGTCCTCATGGATGGGTAAATACAGACTACCAGAGAAAAAATCTAATTATCTAGACAATGATACGAGTCGTAACTGACATGCACAAACGATCGATGATCGTTCATCAACAGGCGGATAGCACAGTGTAACCGTTTCAGAAAATGTTGCATGCTTATGCACAACAAGTGGTCTTTTGCAACTCCCTCTACTAAAGTGTTTACTTATCTGACGTGTTTATTAGTGAAATATTCACACAAGCTACAACGAGAGTATACCAAATAATTAAAGAGCTACACTAGTTCAAAATAATGAAACCAGCAGCGGTCAGAAAGTATGTTCACAGCCAACAAATTCCAAGTTATGAGAGAGCTTTGCTTAATGGTTCTCAACGATACGCCAAGAAACATTGAATCGTTACCCACCGCAAATCGTTAACAAAGCTGTATCTTCCAGTGCCAGAGTTGATATGTAACTTAATCAACCACTCATAATTAGTGTAAAAGTTGCTATCCTCCAAAGACCAGTAAATTCTCGGTTTGTAAAAACCTTCTGTTAGCCGTCAGCCTGAATTAATTCTACTGACTGTTTGAGAAATGACACAGCTTGTCAGCCTGTAAGATGGAAATCTCATATTTGCCCTGATGACATATTCAATGAAATTGCTTATTTGACGCTAGTCGAGTCACATCACTCACAGAACATTTGAAATGTATCGGAAGATGTTTGTGTAACAGTGTCACCACAGATTATGTTATGTTGAGCGACATTGTTTTCTACGTTAAAGGCTGTTGAATTGGAGAGAAAAAGTGAACACAAATATACGTACTTTATCAAACGCACCTGATCGCTTTGGTAGCACGGCCTGGGTACATATAGCAGTAATTCGAACGTGCACCAACCAGTCATAACATAACGTTAATCGGTCAACCAGGCGGACGTGTCAATAACAATTTTTGGGAGACGCCAAAAGGAGCATAATCAGCCACACCGTGAATTATTAACGAATATCCACCTAGAAACAAGCAGAAATCACTAACACACCTATACTTATAAAGGTACCTAAGCTTTATTGCTGATGTACGTTCATTAAGTATTCTTTTCTTATGTATTTCTGTATGCTTGTTTAACTGGCAGTTCTTTCCTAGTGTCTACATTCGTAGCAAAACTTAATGACAAGCCAACTGACTAGACACTATCCGCGTTCTAGTACGGTTGTGGCACGTAATTCAAAACACTGGCTCGGGAGGTTTCAAAGCATTAACGAGTCAGAAATGTTGAGAAATCGCCGTTGTTGTTGCGAGTTGTTAGCGTGAAAGCGAAGGGCGTGAGTGGACCATACTAAGTCATCTGCTGTTGCATATATCGAATTTTCGGGGAACAACTGGCAATCAGCTGGAAGCAGATGCTTACGCTATCTGGATAAATCAAAGTTTCGCTCTGTCCAGCAGCTTAGTAACTCAGTTTTCTGTTTAATACAACTGACAATGTGGCCGTCATAATCGCGAATGCGCGTGTTTGATTTCGGAACTTAAGTGATCTCTCAAGTGAATCGATTATGATTTAATGAAGTGTCAGACTGTCGTAAAGCCACTCAAACTAAAAATTGTGTTAAAATATTCCCCAACAAAGTACGGTTGAATTAATTGTTGTGATACTATTGACTTTCGACGGCGCATACGTAATTATAAAAAATTGTTATGTCGAAGTTTTCGAAGCAGGATAGTCGAAGTGTGGTCCACTAGAAAATTGTCTACTTAGGGTACGATAACAGACTTTGCTTAATCACTGTGTGAATGTGTGGGCACTTGAAGTCATTCATACAGGTGTACAAGTGGACACACTTGGCAAATGTAAACTAATGGAGATGCGCACTGTAAGTAGAGCTTAGTCTCGTGTACACCATTACTTTCGAAACTACAACCGAATTGGGTTTGTGGGAGACAGTGGTCTCTCACAAGTGGACTGAGTGTGTGAATGTTTAACATCACGGAAATATTACCTCAGGTTTTCAGGGTCATGGTAATTTAAAATAGCAGCTCAAAGCGAATTGTACTGCTTCATAAAAACGACGTACCTATGGATGGCACCAACTTACATCTCATTTTACAAACTGCATCACAGCCTAGGTACCAAACAGAGCTACAGTGATTCCCGTAATCTGCGAAGGATTTAACACACCGTTTAACAACCACGTCCGATGATTAATAGCTGTGTCATATATTTTGACAGCCCAACCTTCTATGCACACACCGGAGAAATCAGTGGTGACCGAAAACAGTTCTGCACCACTCGGTGAACCAGACGCATGTAATACCATAATTCTTTAATGGTATACTAACATAACGAAAATAGGAAGTTGTCTTCCAACAGTGTTTGAAAACAAGGTCATTTTAGATAATAAATTCCGACTAGTTGTCCATTATGCTAAATAACCTCAAATGATTGAAACGGAAAACTGTCAAATATCTGGGAAGAAGACCAGCAAACCGGTTCATTAATTAGTAATATTGGATGGACATCCTACGAGATGCGCATGGCTATTTACACTTCTGTTCAACCAGAAACACATGAACGCCTGTAACTAACAAGCTGACGTGAACCAAATATACCATGCATTTGACTACGGCTGTATATGTATCTTCAACTGTCAACGTTGATTGCCTACGTAATATCTAGCCGCATTGTTCTCCTCGTCAGTCGTCACACAACCTGTAGTACACTTTTCGGTGGGACTGAAGAGTTCCCCGTTAAACATCGAGAGCAACTGATTCAAACCAAATCGTGTTTGCTTGGTTCCACTATGCATTCAGCAAAAGTGACGCGGTTGAACCAAGTACACTTGACATTACATAATAATACCTCTGACGGCTGCAAATTTAATTGTTCCCGACTATTCTGACAAGTAAATTGATCAATTGCATTTTTTGGAATGCGGATCTGTCTAATTAGTGCGCATATTTGTGGATGTTAGCTCAAAACACGTGTGATAAAGTAAAACATCTAGTTTTTATTCAAATGTACACAAAGGTAGATGTGCACGTTAATAGTTTGTTATATTTTGTATAAAACAGCGTAACAGACGTTACAAATATTTAACTTCACTGAGTCATGTTCGACCTATGTCGGGTTTGAAAAATAAATTACCGGTATATAAGCATTCTTTCCAGTGTCTTCATTATCTTCTAGATCTCCAAGATTCTCAGTCTGCATCTGGCCTCTTTCATAGAATTCAGAGTTTGTTCTGACTGAATAAGCAAAATTATCACGAAGACTTGTGTAGAGGTCAGTTAACCAATGTGTTGATGAAAGCAGCCATCTTAAAATAGATCTCATCCCATCCATTGATAAACTGGAAGTGCAGCTGAGTGTGAACTGTGGTTTAAAACGTACACAGATTATTGATCTGTGATATTAATCGCGAATCACTGATACCCTAGAGCAATCACACCTCAAGCTTTTTGAGTATGGTAGTTCTATTTGGAAAGAATATGTAAAAAATATGTGAACACGCAATCATCTGCAATAGAAATGTGCAAGTGTGCAGATACCTAACCGATATATCTCACTACGTTTTTCCGCGAACGGAGCTATTCAGTACACATCAATGGATAAGTTTTTACGGCACATTTTGTCGTATGACTTTAAACTTGAGTTTTTGTAGCTGCAATTAATTTATTCCATCCAACATTACTAGGGAAATAAAACGGGTTAACGATGTGGGTTAAATATATTCTCAAGTTAATTGTCCAATGTTTTTGTTTAATGGAAACTCTATTCAGGCGAATTGTTGTTACACGATTCTCACAATCACCCTCAATTGTTTCATTGTGGACAGAGTTCCATCGCACACACACATTACACCGCTAAGTAATTGCTATTCACATGAACAGCTACAACCAAACCTCAGCTTGGGAACAAACTAAACGAAGAAGGTGTAAAATAATGATCAAGAAAGACGCTTACAAGTAAACACACCATTTCACCGCATGCCAACAGCTAAGCCTTAGCTTAGGACAAGATATCATCAGTGAATAGCTTTCGCAGGGATGCTGCTGTACACCGCTAATAACTGCATTCAGTTTGCTGATATCTCCGTCAAACAACCGATTCCACAGAGCCTCCAGTGCTAGCGCACCAGATCCCTCCAGACTTCGACCCTTTGAGGCTGGATTAACCCATACCGAGAGATCAACTGAGCGTAAAATGGATGACTTCTTAGCGAATTACTTCTCTCTTCTGCATCAGATTATTTGTTCACCAGGCCAGCCACTCGCAATAGCGGCATAAAGTGAATGTCCTAACCGTCTAAGTCTGTGCATATTCAAGCAATCAATGAATGAACACGTTTGTAATTCGCTAACGAATGTCCGCTACCCGACCTCATCGTTGTTTACCTCTTGATATCACCCAAAACTGTTGTAACTGAATCAACGACCTGCGAGCGCGTAAACAGATAACGAAATAACGGTTAGTGAAACAGCGTATAATGGAACGACGGTCGAGGGTAATGAACAACAGACTACAGAGTATGCACGACTAGCTCGTAACTTTCCAGCCAACCCAGTCACCCGAGGCGAGAAAAGACTGGTCTCCGGACAGAGCTTCCTTGTATCACGTAATCCGAGGACATCACGGTCACAAAACAGATTTGGAACGCGTTGAAGAGCGAATTGGCATATGACCGTGCCAACTATGAAGGTCACTCGCAACTGCACTTTGTTAGTCCTTGCCACACAACATCGTCGGCGAACTGGTGACTTATCCGACAAAAACAACCTGTCGAACGCACACATCGATGGTCAACTGTCTCGAAGTAGCACAAAACCACTCACCATCGCATTACGTACGCCATGGGTAAGCTTCAGAATGATTTCCATCAGTTCACTTGGCTGTTGTTCTTAGATCAGTCTTTTTGTGTTTAAGCTGCAAAGAAGCGAGCATCTGCTACGACTACAGAGGCGATTGAAAGGGATTCTAGAAAAAGGGCGTAGCAATAATCAAGGGAAGTCATTCACAAGCCTTTCGCTAATCCGGCGACCAGGACCCTTGTTTCTGGTATATAAGCATGTGATCTAAATTCTGCTGCTTATTCAGAGGTTTGAAGCTCTGGCGGGTGTAGCGCTGATGAGACTAAGCTACGGTAATGCAGCTACTAACCACTTCGTTGGTGCTTACCATGAAAACGTCTTGCAAATTAATGGCGCTTTGTCAGTAACTACCAGTCTAGCCTTGGGGAACACGGACTTCTCTTTCATTCACTGCATCTCCGCCATTGTTATGTTAACTTTCTAAAAACATGCACTTTTTCAAGTTGAACATCACTCACATTTGATCGCAGCCTTCGCATTCAGATAGGCTTTCCAGCCAGCCTCTTTCGAAATATCGCCCTGCAGTATAATGCGAACAGTGATCACGACCTGTCTCGAAAGCCCTAATAGCGGGGTTATCGATTGGAGTTAACAGGGCAGTTAGTGTGTCTCCTCTCGAGACAATCAGGCAACCTGACCATTGCTCACATGCGAAAGTGGTTGAGCGTCCAAATTTGATAATCCGGTCGCGCCTAATTTGGGGTCAATGACGCAGGGGTTAACACGGTTGCCTCATGATTGTAATGGCCGGAGTTCAAATCGCGGCCGTGGCAAGGATATGCACTACTGACGAGCTCTAATGAGAGAGAAACTCAATTCTAGTGCTCCTTTCCGGAAGAGGGTGGCTGGAACGTCTATCTAAAGGCGAAAACATTCTACGTGACATTTTCAATGCATTCCCATCATGAACTATTTCATTACTGAGCGAAATTCCATGAATACCTAGGTAAATCAATCATTCATTCGATAAATCAAATAAACCTCAGGTTAGTCTTTCACAATTTTCATTACGAATAAGTAATGTGACAGATTCATGATTTAAGATGGGATCCAACTGTGAAAAGTCAGGGCTCCGGCTGGATTCGAACCAGCGACAGACGCAGCATGCCTCAACGCAGTTGATCCCTTGAATCATTTGGTGGATTCCATATAAGACAGTGGGACGGGTGGGTAACAGAGTGCAAATGTGAAATTTCCGAGCTCCTGGTGTGGCTTCGTAGCTCAGCTGGTATAGCACTAGTCGCGTTGAGACATGGTGTGTCTGTCGCTGGTTCAAAACCAGCCGAAGCCCTGACTTTTCACAGTTGGGTCTCATCTAAAAACAATTCTCATTGTCAACGCCACCAGGTGGACATACAAAGATAGGCAAACACTGTTTTGAGAACCGCTTCCCCTAGCGCCTAAAAAGGCGAACGAATGTTATGGTGCGTGCACTACTTCAGTCATTTACTTCCTTCCGTGTGGACCAAGCTGGCCGCTACATTATACTGGCTAGTCAGACTCAGACAAACTCGGTCGAGCACTGCAACCTACTTACTCTTTATGAGTAGTACAATTATAAAATGAAAATTGAAAAACATCTCATTTTGCCAAATTTCAATAGGTTCAATAGGGTAGGGAATATCCGCAACAAAACCCATACAAATGAGGTCAACAGGGATGCCAGCTCTGTTTCGTATATTTAAAATTAGTAATCCGTGTAAATACTGTAATCACCCTAGCAAACTAAGGGATTAAGTCATGTAGAATAACGATGTCAGGAGCAAAATAGGCTTTCCTAAATTGTGTCTGTAAGTTTCAGTGGTGAGTTTACAAATGTTTATTTTGTGTGTGGTCTTACTGTTAGACAACTTGGACGTTGCCTGCCTTCTGAAACACTTAATCTGCCCGCTTAAGCTGTAATAATTGATACCACTAATCGCAGTCCAAGAGAGGCACATCGGCCAGCAGGGCATATCCTGAGATGACATATCAGTGCGTTAGACTCGTAGTGCGAGTTTCGGGTGACGTACAAACAGCACGTAATTAATGCGGTGAGTATGTCCTCCTTTTCTCTGCGGGACTAGAAGAGGAAGTTGTTAGATGCATGTGGTGAAAAATTACGGGGAAATCGACCGTTCTTCAAAGAGAGTCCAACCAGATATGTCTATCTACTGGTGAAAGATGTCTTATTTTAAGTATTGATCAACTCGTGACAAACAACACTCCTGACAAGTCGCTTACACATAGGCATTGATGGCGCCGGCACAACGTTTGGCGGAACAGTAAAACACGACTATGTTGACATTTTCCATAAAACTGCGATTGTTGAGGCAACGCAAAATTTGCTCAAGACGAATCAAACCAAGTGGGCCCTGTGATGTCTTGGATATCAGTCGATAACAATTGAACAGTATAGGTTGGTTATTTCATTTTGACCGTAAGGGGGGACTCTAGGCCCAATTTGTTTCCATCAATTAGATAATAGAATTTTTTCATGAACTGAGCAGCAGTAGAAGCAGCAGCAGCAGCAACAACAACAACAGTACATCCGATGCATCTATGAAACCATGGCTAAGCATTCAAATCAATTCACCCACTACCACTTACTGAGGGAAATTAAAGGTAATCCACGTCAAAGTGTGATTTTGGGAACAGCACTGCTAACTCAATGATTTCCATGGATCACTATATTCCAGTCTAGTGAAAACTAGCTTTTGCTAAAAAAAAATCACTCCACTATACCATCAAATGTGTTAGTGAGTTATCCAATTTTACAATACCAGTAGGCCAACAGTTGCGAAGTCGTTTGAACAAATAAAATCAATTACGAACGAGTGGATTAGGCAGTTTATAATATTTCACGACGCCCACTCTCAAAATAGCAGTCCACGACCCAGTTGGGATAGTTTGCACCAGATGTCGAAACGTTAACGGTTTTCGTTACAGGAAGAAGCTCCTGTCTGCTCTGTGACCAATTCTATAAACACCGCTTGTGATGGGAAAATGTACTTGTACTAAAGCTGCTTCATGTTCTACACTCTGTTAATGCAGGTAGGTCTAGTTCACCTTGAGTAACAGACTGATGAATGAGTGTGGAAAACGGAGTGAAATAAGACAAATTGTCTGAAGAATGAGCACACCAGGTTTCTCAAGCAGAGTGAGCTCCGAGTTTGAAAAGACATACTTATGACGGGAAGCGCCATGGTTAATCTTGATAGAAATGAAGCTATTGCTTTTAAGACATAGTTAGAAAACAATTTCTAATAGGGTTGCATTCGATTTGACGCAGGAGTTTTTTAGAAGACGTTCCAATAAAGGGTTACTGGGTAGGAAACTTGACAACAAAGACCATAGACGAAGAAAGACGTCATTTTATGTATCAAATTGAACTATTCCATGTAACCAAATCCAATGCTGAAACTATCAACTCCTACCTTTGGTATATTTGATATACCACTTTTGACAAGTTCTTCATTGTGCTGTTACACTGTACAAAGTAGTACAGAAAACATTTTTCTGTTCGAAAATGCTAATGGAATAGTTATAGAATAGTGTGGATGAATAGCGGATGAATGGAAACCAATCTGCAGCACTGTAAGTAACTTATATCAAACGGCCATAAGGGAAAAATTGATTCAAAAACGTCCACCAAGGCGTTAAACCAACACATGTGTATCGTATGCAAACGGTCGTAAACTGAAATGATTGGTGGCATATTGATCCATCTGAAGTATATCAAAATAAACGTAACGGAAAATACAAGCAGAGGTGTGCAGCCACAGAAGTCCTGCTATCTTGAATCACCACGAATTGCAGTTAACGTCGATTGCCGTATGGTATTTAGATCTTAGACTACAAACTTCTGCCGTTTTGACGGGGTATGTTCAAATCAACACCAAACCTTACCGCAAAGTCACCCTTTGTTAGTTTGTACAGTTTATATATAATGAACGGAGAAGATCCTGTGAAAGGCCGATAGTAGGCACTTATCAACAACCTTTTTATTTCGTCTGAAGACCTATTCTAACATAACAAATGCAAGTGGTAAACGTGAAGTCTGAACCAACACGAGATACAGTTGGACATAAGTCTACAGATAGAAGACTTTATTGATAAGTAATATCCACAAGTACATTTTTGACAAGTTTACCAGTCTACTGACTTTAAAGTTTGAGTTATATCGGAATCAAACACACTCAAACACATATAGACATTTTACTTCGGGTGCGTGCTATGTGGCTGTTTATGTAAACTGCCTCAGTGTTCTGTGCAAACCCGGATAATTAAAAGGTTCACAATTTTACTGTGTGTCATTCATTCTCCTTCAGGTGTCCTATTAGTGAGATTGGTAGTTTAGTTGAATTCTTTTCAACTACCTGAAAAAACGAATTAGTGGACCTCTTACCAACCTTGAAAAGTCAAGCGCATTTCAAGTGGTGTAACCGAGGGTTTTATCTGATCCTTCACAACAGTTTAATTTTTCTGCTAAAAGCTCTCAATTTCTGAATGTTGGAATCAGTGCTAGAGCTGGTGGTTTGTTCTCTGAACTTTACAGTTAGGGTGCAAACGTTTCATCACCGAACAATATGACAACACAGTGGATCGCGCGCATAGGTTTCAGTGTGGGCTGGTGAACTTCGTTTGATCAACCAACCACATTTTAGGTCAAAGTTGAACAACGCGGTTCGTCTGTGTGATAGATCGATCTGGGGTATGGGACGTATGGTTAAACTGTGAGGTAAGCAACAATGGATCCAGCTTACCAGTCTAACTAACGACGAAAACTAAAAAAATGCAATACTTGCTGTCGTGAAACAGTTTGATTACACGTGTACTAAAATGCTCACAACATGAGTAATTCGGAAGCGTTACTTTTTATGTGAACAACAGTATGTACGCTCCACACAGAAGTGTGAGCATTATGAGAAAACGATTATATTTGTTTGCTGTTATTACTGGCTGCAACATTTTGATTATTAGTGTGACATTTCTTCCTACTTACACCTGTATAACTAGAACCACTAACTCCGTGTTGTCACGTCTGTAATCCAAACTTGTGATATCTCTTGTGCATCTGTAATTACAACTGATCATGTATAAATAATAACTCTCATATGCCGTAGATGACAATAGACGTTAGTGTGACAGGTGGAAGTAAATTCAAGGTGAATGAGCGGTAAACTATATTCCTTATTTGAGTAACAGGTAAGTCTGCTCTTGCCAGGGAAGAGTGGTCTCTACTGATGATTCTTCACTATGTCATAGTGCAACGGTGATAGGCTTTGTATTGGAACTGCTATAGTGCTTCTGTGGAGAGAAAAGCTTGCCAAGTTCAAAGCTGAAAAGGTGTTTCCTGTATAGACCACAGATATTTATATTTTCAATGGAGGCGTCTACCGCAAGAGCTCCATGTTCTGCAAAATTATCTTGTAAAGGTAAATATTTACTTGGGAAACTTTCTCCGTGACAGAAACAGCAAAAATACAAAAGTGACATGAGTAATTGTGTCAATCTAGAGGAAATGTCGTTTGCTTCACATTTTCGGACATACCCTGACGCGTCCTACATCCATTAGCTATCCACATATTTCACTGTATCGGATTCGAACGGAAGTGTTTTTTGTCCACTCATATTGTTGTTTTTCGTGTGATCACTGTAAAGTATTGGAATCCGAAGGATAATGTTATCATTACCGGTACTGCTAACAATCACCACTTTACAGCCGTAGAAGGTGAATATAATATCTCAGTCTAAGCTGTTTACAGCGTGTCAGCGGCAACGTGGCCGCAATCGATAGTTCTGTTTATCATCATCATCATCATCATCATCATCATCATCATCATCATCATCATCATCATCATCATCATCATCATCATCATC
>QNGE01002548.1:50673-110657 GCA_008508345.1 Paragonimus westermani
AAATGGCACGTTTTTCAGGAAGAGATGCCAACCATCTTCCAACCCCCAACCTGGAGGACCACGAGACTGTGGTCTGTCAGACCTCTACCTGTTGGCCTGCCTGGTATGAGTAACTCTGTCCAGTTTAGCCCAAGAGGTCATCGAGATGCGCAAGCCGTCACACCACGTCGAGGTCCAGTCTCACCGTGACGGAGTTCTTTTTATACAAATTAAATATCATCCACAGATTGTCACATGCTCAAAATTTTTTCAGTCAGCCTTCTTCGGAAAGGAACACTATACTGGAATTTACCCTTGTTAGAGTTCGCCAGTAGTGCCTTTCCTCGCCATGGTCGGGATTAGAACTGCGGCCACGCTTTTATAAGGCGCTCGTGTTGACTATTACACCACTGACCTCCCAGTCGGCACGACGGAATTATCACATGTGAAAGCTCAGCTAGGATCCCTCCAGCATAGTGTTTTTCTTTTCGAAAGTGGATGGTTGGATTATCTGTAGCGTCTTCACAGTTGTGATCAGTTTGGAATGATGTTCAGTCTATGTTAAACCAAAATCATTGTTGTCTATTAATAGTCAAAACATTGCCCATTAACTTCAAGGTTTTTGTGAATTTGGCTTGGAGGAATGTCAGCTGGAGTTCACAGGACCACTACTATGTCTCCTTTCAAGGCGATCGGACAGTCAGAGCGCTACTCACAGACGAATTTGGCTGAGCCTTCACATATAACAATTCGGTCATATCTACTGTGAGGTCAGTGACGAACTAGTCAACACAGGTGCCTAATGAAAGCCAGGGCGGAGTTCTAATCCCAAAAATGGCAAGGATATGTACTACTGAAGAGTAGGAACAAGGACAAATTTGAGTATCGCGCTTCTACTCGAAGGAGGCCGCCTGGGATTTCTGTGAGAATGTGATCATTCGTAAGTAGTGTTGAATTCACGTAAAGCCAAGATTCCATACCATGCACCACTTTGCTTCGTATTATGTAGTACGCAAACCAGACTATATAGTCCTGAATTATCTTGGCTTGAAATTTCAGACGGGTTGCGACCGAATGTTTTACGCACCACTGTCCTAACAATGAGCACTCGCTGACAGAGCATCATTACTAAGACCTAGCAATAGAAACAAGTTCTAATCTAATGTTTCCTCATCTAGGGCAGTCTAAATAGTGAACCAGACTGTGAGTGTAGCAATCATATCATTCATACATTTGACTGGGCGTCAGTAATTTGGATTTTTTGGAAAACTGGGTATAATATGACAGGTCGAACCATCTTCAACATGTTGGCAATTTCCTCGTTCTATGGCATTACACACGTTAACTGCACAGGCAGGGGTAATATGAGATGAAAGGAAGGCACAACTGTACTGTTCAAGGGACAACCATAATCCTTACATGACCGAAAAATTTCGGATTAAAATTGTCATTGCTATCACTGAAGTTTCCTATCACGGAATCAACCAATGGGCATACCAAAATGCCATATACACTAAGAGGTCACGATATTTCCCAACCGGACAAAAATTTGTAAGTTCATCTACCAATAGTAATAAACTTTAGTAGTATGCAAGTTTATATAAACACCAGTTGTGTGGTACGCCGCAGTGAAGATACGGCTGACTGCATCGATGTATTGTCGAAATAATCGAAAAATTCAGTAGCGGAACATAGGATTTGGGCACAGTAAACATTAACTCACTAGAGCCTGCTCCATACATTACTTCATTCTTTTAGGTGGCATGTGAAATGGTCTTTTGTGAGATGATTTTGCTGTACAGCATTTACGAACTGCTACTCTCGACAGATGTACACGGAAGTTATCGTTAGCTGCACACCACATTTATGTCAACAGTGGTCAAGTTAATGTCCACTTGTCCGTTTTGGTCAAACTTGCAAAATCATGCGGCTATGTGTGTTCACCTTGTACCATCCGACCCAAAAACAGAGATAAACGCCAAATCCACTGGTCCATGCCAGTCAGTACCGTGAGTGATATCTTACAGGACAGGATCGGAAAACGATGATTCACCGGCTGCGAATCAGCCAGAGATCTACAAAGCAGGGACCTTATCGGATTAGTTTCCACTTGTAATGACGTTTTTGTGCTTGTATCTTGGAACTTTTATCTTTGTATAAGTTTTGCATAGTAACTTGAACGTCAGGTAAGTTCTCCCCCGTAAACTGCGTGATATGTCTAATTATAGCGTGGAATTTAGCCGCAGTGCCTTGCACGCTTCACTCACTGACGATACTACTCGTCACTCTTACACTACAGAAAAAGAGCAATCAACTGCATCGGTAAACTAATTCTTTCATGGACGGTACAAATAATAGATAGAACCCTCGCAGCCAGTATAGAGGGAGACTTACAAAACAGTGGGCTCTGTGATATTGGTCAAACGACAGCGATTTTTGACCGCACGATCTTCAAGTTTTTCACTTTAGTAGCAAGTGCATTCGAACGGTAGTCTGTTATGTTCATATCACTTTGTAACAGGGTCAGATGATACACATGAGTGCACCGTTTATCGAAAGACATCACGGGGTGAAAATTATTTCACAATCTCTCCTTTCCGTTTCAGTTAGTGCAGAATGGTGGCTATCCGGTGCACTGTACACCAGTGTCAGATAAGTAGATTGCGGTGTTTGTCAAGAGGGATGGGAAAATTGGATGAAGAAACACTTGATTAAAATGTATTAGAAGATCGTTCAGCTTGTGGGGGAGTGGTGTTCAGTAAGTCACTGTTGTAAAGCCTGTTACCTTTTTACTCTCTTGTTTCACCTCGTACGTTCATTGTACATATAAACTTCCGTTTGAATCAATACTCACTTCGTCCTCGCGCGTTCCGCCTTCTACTGTCACACGGTGGTGGTTATCGTGGGCTAACTGTGGCAACGTCATTTTGCACACCTGGAGAAACCGAATTCACCGGAATTTCTTCGTTATTGAACCAGAACCTTTTGCCATCACTCAGCGGACTTAGTTTGGTGAAATCTACCGTGGACAGCTACTGTGAGTCACTGTATTTGCCTTGTGGCCTTGTTGCCCCAATTCTTTGTTCCATTACACTATTAGTGAGAAATACTCTGGACGCTGCCGTATATCATAAACTGCAGTCTAGGTTAAGTAGGTCGCCCAACTACGAGGGGTTTATTCACCCATGCATGTCTGATCGCCAGCGCAATACCCTCAGCAGCAACTCCTCTTGTTTCACATATTGTCTTCCAGTGAAATTGCGGTGACAATCACATAGGGAGGACGAAGACAAAATCACGTCATGCTGTAGACGAACAAACAAAGCTGGTTGACCGAACCAGCGATATAATAGTGGGGACTAATTCGGCGTGGTTAATAGTTAACTCTGTTCAGTCGACTGGCGAGATACTCACTGAGCTATGTAGTTTATCTTGTAAATATTTTGTATAAGATTGTGGATCTCAGCCAGAGCACCAGATTCTTTTTTTTTGGTTGAAATTACAGGAAGCATTAACCTTGCCCAACAGTGTTTTAAATAATGATAATTAATAAACAGTTTTGGTTGATGTGAACTAAAAATCAGTTACAGTTTGCTACGATCTACGGATCGCCATAGATTTTGTGTGAAACCGATTCCGAAAAGAAGTGCTTCAGTCAGATGTCGCCAATGTTAGAACCCAACCTTAATGTGTATGCTTGGTTACGGGCGAGATTTGAATTCTACCCATGCTGTCATGAGAAAACTCTGTTGATTTTTGTGTCTCTGAGCTGGTAGTAGACATGTTAAAACGTTCAATTCAGACGGACCAGTTACCTTTCCCTACAAATAATTATCAATTTATTCTATTATCTCAAAAATGGCGTCCTGTTTTCCGTGATCGTTAGCTCAGCTATCTGGAGTACCTAATCAAGCTGAGCTCAAATTAATCACCACACCTGCCGATAAGCGTTTCGATTAGTTACGAAGAGTTGACGATTTTGTTACTAAAAATGGAATGTCACAAACACTTGATTTTAGTTGTGACCTACATGTGTAACATGATGAAACTCAAACAGATGGATCATGATAACACGGCACCTTGTTTGATTTTGTTCAATTCTCGTAAGCAACGTGAAATACTAATAGAGAAAAGGAAACGGGAATGATCAAAAACCGTGCTATGCACAAATTAACTAGTGGCTAAATTTTTGTCTATTTCCACAGTTACTACTTGTCTTTGCAGAAATACGCTCAGTATTGGAATTTCGGTTGAAGAAATGTGACGGCCTAATATGAATCACCAACAGTAAACTTATTAACGATGAGTGCATTCAAGGTAAGTGGCAGGTTCATTACAAATCAAAAACTAAGCATCAGCTTAGTTAGCGGAGGTATCTTTTTCAGAAAATCGTTTATGCACAGACTACATTCTGTTTTTTAAAACAACACAACGAAAGACAATATCGTCACTGTACTGCTGTTTTGTTGTCAGATCAATAAATTAGCAATCTGTAAACAAGGGTAATAACAGTTAGTTTCGAAACTATTAGCTGATGCAGTCCCAGTTCAGCAAACTCGTGCATCATTCTTATTCTGCAAGAGCAATGAGTGAGACGCATTCAACTTCAAAATATCAATTCACTTCAGACCAATTGACAGAATGGTTAGAAAAGAAACAGTGTTGGATTCAAGTATCTCGCCTTGGCGCCTCAATACTAATTTTTATGAATTTGAACTTATTCTAGACAAGGTAAGCATTCCCTATGTCACCGATTAGCTGTCTACCTCACCCTCCTAATCGTGTGACAAAAATTCATTTGAGATTTAGATGAATCTGGTACTGATAAGTCAATATGAAATGCTTGCCTCTACCCTTCTCCATGTTCTAACCGTCCTGCCTAAACTTATATAGAGAGAACTATTTCAGTATTTTAATGTGACGAATTTCCGCTGAAACTTGCAAGTTGCTGCGCCGTATAACCAGCTTTTCATCTCGGATAGCTAGTGATCTTTTAAGAATATTGTTTCTTATTGAATGTTCACAACAAGCTGTTGGGGAAATATACGATAAAAGTTACTAACACCAATCTCACACGTTTTACGACTGTTCACATTGAAACTACGCGAACGTGACTCGTGGATTTGTGTCGAGCACAATGCCGATGTCTTTACGTGATAGAGGACATCGATGTGTTGTCTTATGTTTTTGGAGACAATCACTGATCTTACTGAGAAGACTTATGTCACCCGTTTACAGAACTCACGTGAGAAGCCTGTTGAAGAAACGATTCTAGTGGACCTCATTAACTGCGTGCCGAAATGTTCTTCGGTACAAGTTGCCGTATTTCGTTGTAATATAAACATTTAATGCACACCTAGTTGAGGTGAAGAGAACATTAGAAAACAACCTGTGGGCAGTCATCACTGACGTTGAAAATGATTTGTGACCACATAACCAGTGAACAAGGTGCAGGATAGTATACTTGATACAAACTGATGCTTAAGCAAACGACGTTGGATAACGAAACGTCTTGCAGGAAGTCAAATGGATATGTCTGAGAAACGATACAACCGAAAACAAGCGATGTCATATGGTGAAATTTTCCACCGATTGACAGTAATATGTGAATGCAGCTCAGAAAAAGCGACTATTAATATAATCCGACTAGAGGGATCTAACAGAAGTTGCCAGTTCGGGATAGTTAAGGGATTTTGACTTGGAAATAGCAAGATGATCCGTAAATAAGGAAGAGAAATTAGGGACAGTTTACCAAGAGTTAATAATTGCATAGAGTAAAAGCCAAAAACAACAGCTTTGTGCTGCAGTGTTAGCTGACTACTCTGAGCTCATTCAAAGGCGGTCATTAGTGATTCTGAGGTTGTCCTGAATCTCGTTATTGATTCTAAGACTGAGGCTGCGTTTTTAGTTCTCTGAATCACGAAACGATTCATATTATTGTAATTACGCTACTACTGCGTCAGATGGAAACTTCCCTTTTTAACGTCGTTCCAATTTCCGGAGAAAGCCATCTGTTCAAAATTCCCGAACCAACCATGAATAACGTAGTTACTCTTGATGTTCATCCTCAAATCGACATTCCACGACGGACCTCGCCCTCTTTTAGAATTATCGGTTAGAGATATACTGAATGGGAATCGAATCAGTAACATCTTGCGTTGCCAACCAAGGCTCTTATTCGCTTGGCCACCAATTCTGCGAGCATTGCTTGGAATGGGGGAATTTCATTGTAATCAAACTACAACTCATTTTCTTATCCTGTTTACTCGGACGGACAAAGTTCGCCTCGAGACGTCAGTTTAGCAATAGCTGTGACCAGAATTTCACGAGACTGGATTCAGACTGGTCCTTGATGCTCACTGCTCAAAAACGGGGTGAGAAACAATTTGCAATTCTATCATACTCTGTGACTATTTTTACCTTTCCAAGATGAATTTAAATCCGTTTGCTGCTTTTAAATTTGCAACTAACGAGGACATATCTGGGTAAGCTGATTCCCAATAGCTTTCCTTGATGCTACCCATTCCCATCTCAGGGTGAAGCCCAGAAGGCGCTTGTTGTTAGCATGTTCATCACTGTGCAGCCGCCTCTACCGAAAAAGGATTAGGGGAGGTTTAGCAAACAGGTCATCCTAGTGACCACCAGTGAATTAGTGGACATTTGTTCCTACCTTATTAGGTCTCAACAGTACCATGTATGTCAGGCGACTCGAACCCACAATCTGTGCATGTGCGACAGCTTTTACTCTAGACACTTCTCCATTAACTACCGGATCATGGTCACTAAGCCTGCAAAGCGGCATATGAAGAAAGCATAATAGCTAAGTGAAGTAATTCACACTGGTGATTCCATGTACGCTTACCGTAAGGAAATGGTTACAGTGCACATTAGAGTACTATCAACTTTAACTTAATATGAAGCTGTCTAAAGAAACTGCTGAAAAATGCAATTTTTTGGAGTTGTTGTTAGTCAGGCTATTTCTTCTGATAACTGTTTTCTTGTTGATAATTTTGCAGAATACTAAACCACTGTGCATTTTCAATGGGGGTACTGGGTGAACAATTTGTTTTCTGCCATGCAAATCGAACTGTGTTTTCGGAAGAACACAATGGCGAATGACTTGTTTCGCTATTCACCACGTCGTGTGTTGTTGAATGACCTATCGTTTCAGTGTCTGTGTCTAATTCAAATTCATTGGATTAAGCACGAGATCAGTCGCAAATTTCATTGGCTGGCAACTTCTCTCTTACAGTGAACTAATGTGATTGGCTTATCGTATTGGTCACTGAAGGCAAGTGACATAAAACACGCTGCAAAGGGACCGGAGACACTAAACGATTTTGACACGTACCGCCGCGTGTGGAATTTGTGTTCAAAATGGGCGGCCTCATTTCACGTATTTTTCGCCGAAAAACGACTGATGACGAATCAAGGCCAAAATCGAAAAAGGGTCGCCGATTCGGCAGTTTCCGTCGACCGAAATCGGAAGAACCACAAACGAGTATTCACCAATCGAGATGCAACACTCTGCCAAGTAGAACTCCAATAAGCCAAATCGAGAATGGCCAAACAATCGAACGGGAAGAAGCTAGACGTAAAACTATGCAAGAGATTCAAAATTCAACGGGAACGTCATCTCAACTCTCAGGTTTTACAGGAGAAACTACGCAGATTCCATGCGCGGGAAAACAGGACAGCGAACAGAACTTAGCCCAGAACCAATTAGATTTAAGCGAACAAGCAGAGGACGTAAACGCTGAGAGATGTGCGGCTGTGAAAGCCGTGTCCTTATCATCGAAAGCTCCAAACCAGAACAATCACCAGCCTCCCATAGGCAACATTCAAACCCTGTGGATGACCGAACAGGACGATATGGTACAAGTGCAGCTGGAAGAAAATGGTGAGACAGCGTTCGTTATTCCAGATAAAGCTGAGATAGCACAATTAGCAACTGAATTCCAAAATAACACTTCTCAAAGCAGATGTCAACGTAAGTCTGTCGCGCATGATACCAATACAAAGGACACAGAGGACACAGTTAAGTTTGAGGCAGAATCCGTAAACGTGGAGGAGCCAATTATTCCAGAATATCCTGCCGAAGTGCAGCAGAGAAATTTTCCTCTTCAAACTCAACCGGAAGAGACCACCGAAAACGATCACGGGGTTCACGATCATACCCACCAGCATGTTAGGGCTACATCAAACGTTTCGGTTGGGGAGGAGGATGTGGAAGTGCCGGCCGAACTCCAACACGAAACTCCCACCCATGAGACCCAACCTGAGTGGACCACGGAACATGAGGACGGAATGCACTTGGAGAGTGACGCGCGTGTTGGGACAACGTCTGCCATTGCGGGCGATGCTCAGATTGCACAACTTCCAAGCGGATTGGAGGACGAAATCGCTATCGGAGATGCACAACCCGTGCTGGCCACCGAATATGAGGATACAGTGCACGCTGTCAGCGAATCGCATGCTGAAGCAACGCCAGCCGTTCCGGTTTGGGAGGAGGATGTGGAGGTGCCGGCCGAACTCCAACACGAAACTCCCACCCATGAGACCCAACCTGAGTGGACCACGGAACATGAGGACGGAATGCACTTGGAGAGTGACGCGCGTGTTGGGACAACGTCTGCCATTGCGGGCGATGCTCAGATTGCACAACTTCCAAGCGGATTGGAGGACGAAATCGCTATCGGAGATGCACAACCCGTGCTGGCCACCGAATATGAGGATACAGTGCACGCTGTCAGCGAATCGCATGCTGAAGCAACGCCAGCCGTTCCGGTTTGGGAGGAGGATGTGGAGGTGCCGGCCGAACTCCAACACGAAACTCCCACCCATGAGACCCAACCTGAGTGGACCACGGAACATGAGGACGGAATGCACTTGGAGAGTGACGCGCGTGTTGGGACAACGTCTGCCATTGCGGGCGATGCTCAGATTGCACAACTTCCAAGCGGATTGGAGGACGAAATCGCTATCGGAGATGCACAACCCGTGCTGGCCACCGAATATGAGGATACAGTGCACGCTGTCAGCGAATCGCATGCTGAAGCAACGCCAGCCGTTCCGGTTTGGGAGGAGGATGTGGAGGTGCCGGCCGAACTCCAACACGAAACTCCCACCCATGAGACCCAACCTGAGTGGACCACGGAACATGAGGACGGAATGCACTTGGAGAGTGACGCGCGTGTTGGGACAACGTCTGCCATTGCGGGCGATGCTCAGATTGCACAACTTCCAAGCGGATTGGAGGACGAAATCGCTATCGGAGATGCACAACCCGTGCTGGCCACCGAATATGAGGATACAGTGCACGCTGTCAGCGAATCGCATGCTGAAGCAACGCCAGCCGTTCCGGTTTGGGAGGAGGATGTAGAGGTGCCGGCCGAACTCCAACACGAAACTCCCACCCATGAGATCCAGCCTGATTCCACTGTCGTTCATGAATACGCAGCGCATACTAGCGCACCCTCGGTCATTCCCGATGGGGTTGTAACTGCAGATTTCTTATCAGCTGTTTGTGATGACCGCTCTCCTAGCAATACTCAGTCCCATATATGCTTGGAAGAAACTGAGTCAACTTGTTTCACTGAGGAACGCGCACTTCGTGATGATGATGCTGACATGGGTTATTTCGAGAGAAATGCTATTGTCTCGCCGCCTGATTTAATCGCCCATCATGACGGTGATGCTGATTTGGGGGACGGTGAACTGCAAACCCCTAGCGCTTCCGATATTTCTGAACATGCAGCAGCTAGTTTCGCACAACCCGTCAGTTCGTTGCATGCTGTTCCTGTTACGTGCCCAGAAAATATTCCATCTACCGTCAATGATGCGTTAGACAAAATAATTCCCGCAGCTCCTGTGAGCACCACTGTCAGTGAATCCCCTCCCACAAGATTACTTGATGGCGGTGAGTCCCAAGCTGAAGCAACTGATGAAGCTAAAGAAAATATGTGCGGTGATCAGAATTCCTTGATGAGGCACATGGCCTCCATTCCTGATGAGCTCGTTATGGGGACTACTCTAGTTTCCGGTTATCAACCTTGTTCAAGCGACAGTCTTACAGATGAGGATCGCATACCAAAAAATGCTTCTTTCGTGCATTCTGTCATTCAGGGCACTGCGTCCGCAGATGATTCTATCGCTTCCCAAGGTAGTACCAACAAGGTATTACCAGAGGTTGAAAATGAAGCAGCCTCGGACACCAACTTATCAACTGGCTTTGAACAGGGGGCACCAACAACATCAGATCTAGTAGCGCACAGTTTAGTGGCTGACATACTGGATCATGCTGCTTGTTCTGTCTCAGACAACACCGCTGATTCTGACTTACAGATAACTGGGGAGTACGTGTACAATGACGGTGATTCAACTTTGTTGGATAACAGAGAATCGACCAAACTACAATTAAATGGTAATTGCTCACCTTCGCTGAATGGAACTGTTCACGAAAACATCTCGGACAAAGAACACTGCGAAGTAGGCGTGATTACCACTACAACAAAACAAACGGATCTTCCTTCAACTCCTGAATCTTTTGACATCACGGCTGATGCGATGCCGCAAGAATCTGCTCCAAATCTAGCGGATGCTTAGATCATAATCAGCTGAAACTAGAATATTCAGGCCGAAGCCAGACCGAAACTCTGCGGAATACAAATTTTTTTACCTCGATGTATAATGTAAGTAGAGAGTTTTTAAGAGATGCTTGTTAACTGTTTCATTTCTTCAGATTTTCAAAAAGTGTATGAAACGGACATTTCTTCACACCACTGAGAACAGCATCCAGTTACGTTTGGAAAAATAAAAGTCGTAACTATTTTGCAAACTTTACCGAAGCCACCTCATTTTGAGCTTGTTACTTCCCAACAAACGATACTTTTGATCTACGGTTTTTTGTTTTCCACAATGTGTGTTTATTTAGCAATGATCTGACATTTTTATAATTCTCCAAACGGTTACCCAACAGACATTGGGTTTGAGTTCCATCTTTGTTTCTATGACAGTACAAAGTTTTTCATGTCGACTTTACATTGAACTTTACATCAGCCTGCTTCCAGAATTTCTGACAACTCATCAAACTGTCAATCATTCTGACTTTTCCTTGAATTGGTGTGATGCTTTGCTTGTTGTAGAACCATAAAAATGATTCGTATGCCATTTTACTCCTGAAAGACAACATTAAATTTGTGACAACCTTGGTAAACAGATGTAATTTTGCTCAAGTCTATTATCTTATTGATTGTTGGTACAGTTCCACATCAACATCGATAAAACAATGCACATGTCCACCATTGTGTAACTTGGCTAGTTTGATGTACTGAATGCACGATATTTCATTGATCTGCGCGAGCTATCGGAATCGATGTACGGGCCGCTAAATTTGACTCGACTTGATATTGGATTGGTACTTTTCACTTATGTGCAATCAGAGAGCTTGATGTGACCTCTATTGCGTTTGTCAAGGATTAGAAGTCAGTCTCCGTAATCTGGATTTTCCAGACACAGATGATAAATATACACCAGAAAGATTCTGAACAATGTATGCTATACAATCTACGCTTCACATGTAAGTGAACAGCAGAGATTAATCGAAACAGTTAACGCAACATACGATATGGTCGTGGAGTGTGAGCTGGATAAGTTGAGCATTTTTCCATGAAGCTTGCAGAAAATGCAGCTGCTAGATTAACCTGCACATTGTTGCACCTTTTTCTAGTGTGAACACTACGTTGACTGTGACATTAGCTTCAACCCGGAATGATTAAGACTGTCTACATTTGAATAAAATCACTGATCTAATGAACCACTAAACAAGGCTGGTAGGTAATGGCTTACTGAATATGTCACGTAGGATGTATTAGCCACGTAGTCTTTACAGTGCCACGATTCACTTAGTGTACCATCAAGATATTTCCAGATAGTCATGAACATCCTAGTAGAGATTTCGCTGGCACTGGAAAACTTTCACTATTTAAGACCTGACGGTGCCAAAGCGTTGTGATGCGCAACGACAATGCAAACTACAAAGTGAAAGCAATTCACGCGAGATCATGACCTTGTAATACGATGTACCTTTCCAATCAGTTGGCTCTGAATAAAGTGTTGGGAAGCAGTTAGTATCTTTCAGCAGCTAAACAGCAAAGCGTCTCTTGGTCATAATCAGGTTATGAGCTGCGGTCTACGTCTTCGCTTGGCAAGGATGTACAACAGTCAGTATTTTTAGGTTATACATGGACACATGAATCTCCATATAACTGGGCTTATGAAAAGTATTATTCTAGAAACGGAATGAAAGATACTCAGCGTAATTGGAGACGATTAATTTTTCAATTGATCATCAATAAATTTCAATCAATCCTAATAAAAATATGATACTTAGGTATTCTGCTGTTCAGCGCCTTGCCTAATTTATTGGTTTCATGGTAATTTGTTAACATTCGCAATCTGGTACCCATAAACCACTAAAGCGTTCATTACCTGAGACATTCACGTTAACGTTGTGGCTTGGGCTCAGCAATTTATCCTACATCTGTTCGGGCTACATAATCTGACAGTATTATCATGCTGATCTTCAAATCGATATGTTGTGTAGAAGCGAAATGCTTGTCATCTAAAGGCTCACACTTTAAACTGTTCAGATCCTAGAAACTGCGCCGACGGTGAAAACTAGTCGGTAGCTATGATTGGCTTAGACGTTGGCACAATCAATTTGAAGCAGATCGTGCTCTCGACGGTATTCCTGATGAGGCCTTAAGTATTCTTTTATGAATCAGCGCTGCCTGCACTGTTCTGAACATCACTGACGGGTTGTTGGTCATCTACTGTTGGTGGTGAAGGAAATGCGTGCTGTTTGTTCTCGCTGAAACTGTCGGCATGTTGTGTGACTAAGGAAAAGTGGGAATACAAAACACCTGCTTTTTCAATATGGACTGTTCCACGAATTTGATTACCAATAAGTTAACACCAACACATCATGAATCTGATTGGGTTGAGATGAGATGTTAAGTCAAGTAAGTATTGTAGCTCAGGAGTGTAAAGTCATCGGATGAATTTTCGGACTTCAATGGAATCGATAAGCAGACGTAAACCGGGGAAACACTATGCAAGTTCCACTATTACTAATGTTGCCGTGAGTGTTAGTGAAGCAGACAGTTCACAAAGAAGCGAACCCACTTCGAATCATTTCGTAGTGCGTTCATTTCTCTGCAACTAAACTGATCCCAGCAAGAATTTGATACCTCAATCTTACCTTTGACAAAGTAGTCAGTGATATTTCGTCCAAGAAGTATTTGTCACAGAAAGACCCCGTATATTTTCAAAAGCTAGTCCTTCTTTTCAGCGACCTATTCCACAAGCAACTGCTGGTTGGAAATTCCGATTCAACTATGTACTGAAGAAGTTTATCAAGATTGGTCCCAATAAGTTGCTCGTGGTTACTCACTTTACCTCTCCGTATTGTCTTGTCGTGAAGTTTAGTAACGTACTTAATGCACAAACACGAAAAAGCTATTCCAATTGAGTTGAGGCAAATCAGCCCTTTGGACGATTCTGTGGTCCAATATGACTGGGTTGGTTGTCCAAGTGATGGTTTCGATTTATTTGTTCGACTATACGTGCTGCCAGTTTTGCCTAGTCTTCATTGCATTGCTGATGAATGGTTCCTTGCACTCCTCAGGAACCTAGTTAATAGCTTCCCAACTTCGCATAACAGAAAGCTGACGATGGAAAAAGTTGTTTACATAGGGATATTTCACATACCTACGTTCTCGGTGTATACTTATCAATGAATTTGAGGGTTCTGTCTTCTCGTTATGATTGGACGTGTCGAACTTGACCAAATTTTCAGTATGTAAGCTAACATTAATTTTCTACGTGTTTTACCATCTGACCAAATTCAGCAGATGACATATCGGAGAAGCGAGTGAAAACGGGCCAAAATCGGTCGATAACCCATAGGTTATACAATCAAATTTTTACTACCGGTTTCGCAATTTGATAAGAAATATGATGAAATGGTTAGTATTACCACATCCCGCTGCCGATTGTTGACGGTGACTTGTGGGACTTCATGCTGATTTAAACAGTAACCAGTTGGAAGTTCAATCCGTTCTGACACCCACCTAGTCAAATCCGTGTTGTTTCACGTACATGTAGCAAGGGAGGGGCAGTATATGGTGAGCGGTTGGTACCTACCAACTATACACTAGCGAGATTAACTTTACTATGGTAACATTGCTTGCAGCGAGTGGTTCAATACGTGATGGGCACAACAAAAGTATCTGAAAAGTGGCCAGTAAAATACTAACTGTGAATCTGACTCAACTTGTTATACAAAACCTTCATGGTTTGGTAAACCTGAGGGCTGACGCCTGGTCATATATGTCAGCGGAACTAATATATCACTTGGTGTTCCAGGTCAGTGAATGTTCAAACGCTACTGAGAACACCGGCTAGTTGCTTCTTGTAAACATGATTGCTGCCTGGCAGAGTTTGAAGCTTCGGTCCTCCAGAACGCCTAGCAATGAAAAGATCTGAGTATGTTGAGTGCTTGTAGAAAACATTTTCCTATCTCTTATAAGGTCGTGGTGGATGATTATTCGATTTGAGGACCCCCGAGTTAGGTTTTATCGATTTCAGTCTATGCGAAAAGTGAATGAATTGGCTGAGTGATGTTGCACTTGCAACTTAAAAAGCGGCTTAGTAACTTTTGTGTCATGGATTGCATGTGTGTGGTTTCACGTAGTCTGGCATGTCAACTGTCAACTGGGGTGTTGTCAACTGAACAGGGAGCTCTAAGAACGCTCTTTCAACGTTTACTTTAGTAACATTTTACAGCGTGTAAGACTAATTAGCAACAGCTGCCAACCTAAATTTCTGCTCAGGGCTACCACAAGTACATCCCAGTGTACATTCAATACATTATGTAGTACAGATATACCCACAAGATGGACCAGTCTAGACAGAATGGAAAAGGATTATGAAACATTAGGCCTATTCACGATAACTAAACTAGCTCAGTAGTGTAGTGTCCAATACCATGTATTCTAGCGTGTCTAATTGTAAACTTTCCAGATCACCAGGCCCACACCGGAGGGAGCGCGTTTCGGGAAGGAGACAAGCAACACTGTCGGGTATTCCATCTCCTCTTGGTACCATATGGTCATCGCACTGCCCTTGTAAACTTATCCCACATTACAAAACAAAAGTATAGTTGGATAGGGAAAGGAGTAGCATGCGAAGTGCTCGTCCAGGTAAATTAAATCGATGGGGATTATTACTGTCACTTGGGGAACACTTGCACCACCAAACTTAAAATTCATTTTTCAGAGAGTATTTGGTTCAACTAAGATTCTACCGTACACAAACACTTGTGGACAAATAATCAACGTAGAGAACAGACAATTTTTGAATACCCTCAATAGAACTGGGTCAGGTTTTGCAAATACACAGTTGGACGAAATGCAAAGACGTGGATTGCACCCACTTTTACTTGGTAAATCATTTCAATTTGTCATTTAGTCAGCGGTTTCGCATACACTAAAAATTATATAGGTTAGGCTGATAGCCAGACCTCCTGTGGTGCTCATGTCTCCACAATAATCTGTGTATCGCTTAACATAAAAAGTGACTGTAAATTGAATAGCAAAAACGACAATATAATTGAGTAATAAGCAGTTCTGTTTGCACTTTATCAAAACTCTCGAACTGCACTGAAAAGTCTAATTCGAAGCTAATCTAACTTTGCATAGTGTCCGAGTGAAAATTTCTGATGATGTTTTCTGGCATTATATGGTCCTCGTGTGAGTAACGTCTTCTTCGGTTTACTGGGCTCTCCTTTGGCCTACGTTTTCAAATCCGACAACTATATGCCTTCCTCGTTTCCCCCCTTTCTGACGCAGATTTACATTTGATTACCCCACTTTACTTAGGAATTATGTCTTTACAAAGTGACGCAAACTAAATACAGTTAAGACAAGGTAGTTTCTTTGTACCAATGCTCACAGTGTCGTTATGATCACAATTAATGTGATATAAAGTGAAACCATCATGTTGAACTAGAATCACAAACATATGAGCCCTGATCTAAGGGTACGCTGTTTAAATGACTGTGATCAAAACGTGTCAGTTGAATAAAGGAAGAATTTGTGAGCAGCAATATAGCAGTAGCGGAACTACAACGGATTAAACTAGGAAGACTTTGTGAGAGTGAACGTCACTTAATGTTCAGTTTAATAAAACGTCAGTACTTAGAAGGGAACGGTTGATAACCCCGGATGGACCTTGCTAACACAACGGGCGGAATGTAACACGTGTACACAGAATGGATGCGCATCTGAGGGTTTTAATTTCTTCCCTGAAGTCAAGAGCTGAATAGAAGGAACTGATCCGGATAGCATAGTAGAACGTGTCTCACGAAACAACAATCCCCCGTAAACTGTCACGTACAGGTTTATGGATTAAACAGTAAAATAGAAAACTATTAAGGGGTTGCGACAAGAAGTGGATGAAAGCAGGGATTATAAAGTAGTTCAAAGTAGGACATATGACGGAAGTATGCATGTGCCTATTGACGGAAGTACTGAGCCTTGGGTGAGGAAAAGACGATAAGGAGGACAAGTTATAGGCTTTTTTCAGCAAGCTTATTCATACCACAAGACATCCAGAATCATGCTGTTACATAGGCTGTTGTGCAACTCGGGGGTAGCAGAGTTTACCAAAACACCAGGGTTCAAAAGTAGGTTGACCTAATTCGTAACTGAACAACATGAGCAGAATTTCCTAACCGAGGCAACTTTCACTGAAGCACATTGATTAGGTGGAAAATAACTATTTCTCTGAGGAGAAAGCAAATATGGGAATGACACAAGTTTGAACTCAGCATAAGAATACAATCACAGAGAACGGTTGCCAATTTCCAACACTATTTCAACACATGCGACAAAGTAGTTTCAGACGTGTGTAAGTAGTGTGCGTCGGAGTACATCTTCGTAACATGGAGATGGTTCAGAAACCAGGTGTTCCATAAGTAAACACTTCCTACACAGTTTCGGCAAATAAGAGTTAGAAAGAAGGCGGTAACTTAGAGGATCTTTGCACTACGTGCTTGGATAACTGAAACAGTGTAAGAAATTAGTGGTGTGGGTTGCACATTACGTAAACTTTTTCGGATACCACAGTGATGTGATTAGGACCAGAGTTTAAGATTGGGAAATGGCGATTTCCAAGATTTAAAAAAGTATCGTTGCAATAGCAAAATGAAAGAGTATGTGGTGAAACTGTGAAAGACTCAGATCGTGAGATACTTTGGTTATATTATATGTGTAGTTGAATGGCCCAAGACTGTGGGGAAGCGGACATAACAGTTGGCAGCGTATTTTTGCAAAAATCACTCCTCAAAACAACCTGCAAATAAAGAATTGCTTTCGAACTGTCATCTGTAGGGATAGAACTTTTCAATTGTATTGGGGTATCTCAGATCTGTGAGAGCCATTTGGGACGATGAAGACGCACCAGAGTTGTGCCTGAAGATAGCCGGTCATGGTTCTAAGTATTACACACTGACAGGCTAACACAACAAAGGTCAATTCAACCGTGGGCTATCATGGATCTACTGATTCAGCGGTGCTTGACTGAGATAAGACATGAATTTAGGATTGGTACCAATCGCTTGTGATATATGTCATATACGCGAAGGCAGAAAACTCCGTAGAAGTTCAAGGGAGGTTACAGATAGGCTAGTTAACATGTAACGGTCAGCAAAGTTGACTACATGGAACGAAAAAGCAGGATACAAGATATGGATGAGTGGGGTGTGAAATAAAAGCAGTTTGATACGGTGGGTGAATGACAGTCAAGTAAAATGAGGATTTGTCATGGTGCAGTGGGTTATCTCAGAAGTTACAGCCTAAGGAACAGGGGGCGCAGAATGGTTATACCGTGAATAGAACTATGGTAGAGTTCAAGGGTAGAGACAAAGAGAACATTGCAGAAAGAACGTAGACTAGGTTGAAAGGGGAAATAGGAGACAAACGCTAAAATAAACACTAACGCCATGCTCCGTAATGTCAGTCAAAACACGCTTAAGACTAAGAACTAGGCGTGCTGATGAGGCCAAGAAAAACATAAAGGCATCAAAGAATGAGAGTGCAGAAACCATTATAACCGCTTCCGAAAAAATTATTACCATCAAATGTCGTACTGTAACAAAGATATCGATTAGCAAAAGGTGATCTGAAAAAACGGGGGTAATATAAAATCTTCTTGAATCATTTGAGCAACTTGAAAGTTACTGTGGAAACAAAACCAAATATAATTTCAACATCATTGTCAAACCATCTGTGATGATTCCAACTAGACTATCAGAGTTTTGAGATCCACATAGAATTTGAAGTGAACGTCATCAAACTCAACAAAAAATGCAATAGTATTTATAGACACGAAAGTAGCACTCCAGGGAATCCGGAAACGTCGAGGCATGTCATTCGTGGTGAAATTTCAATAAGTGCTTACAGTACAAACAGATCAGTCACGCATTTTCGTGATGCGAAAATTCTGACCACCAAACCTCCAATGCTTTCCATCCGAAACCTGTAAAGCTCCGCATAAGGGTGGAAAGACTGTACTGAATAGAATGGACACATGGAATCACCTTGCTTCCAGTCATTTGGATTAACCATATGCTCACCTTCTCGAGTTGTGGGAGGTTCCAGTTGGGAGATGAAGTTTTGTTAATAAATGAGCAACTAGAAAGCAATTAAGTTAGACGTTAAGCAGGAATTTAACAGGTTTCGTCTTATTCACAGCTTTGCGTGTTCTAAATCACTAGTCTGCAGCTAATGTTGGATTTTGCGTGCTAAATGTTTATCGTTGATTTCAGAACATTGGCCATAACAAGTAAACATGCTGATGAATTTCAAAAACACTGATAAGATGATAGATGATCCATGGCATCGGCGCCCTAATAGGTTACAGCAGTGGACAACAGACTATAGGTTGTTGCTGCCTGTTTGAAAATGTGAGCGGCGTTTGGCGCACGGTAACAAGGAAGACCGCAGAATATTGGGATGGACAGATCAAAGTGTAAGGTTGAATTGAACAGATAAACCCAAAAGTCCACACCAATGGGTATGTCGGGGCATTCAGAGAGTCCTTGAATGCCACACGAGGGACTGCTAGGGCGCAGGTCCAAATGGAGAAAACAACGGCAGCCACGTAGTCCGAGTGCAATGACCAGTTTGAGAATGGCCTTCATGGTTGGAAGCAAAACCTTGCTAAGGATATATAATTGTGAGAGGAATTACAACGTTGCTTTACGGAATGGGTTCTAGACTGAATAGTTACGAGAGATGACGGAGACGATGTAAGTGCTGTCGAGTTAATGAGGACTGAGAAAAGAAACTAGTCCAGAAATGTTCAAATCTTGAAAGTGGTTAGGCCATATTGGGAGGACCTATCTAAACGTCAGAAACGCACATCCCCAGACAGCTTAGACGTAAAAGTCTGTGTTCACAAAGAGAATAAAAGTGCCACAGAACACTTGCAGAAAAGTTAAAGCCAGGAAACCGCCGTCAAGTGTTTCGCACAAAAGAAAATCTTGACGATCATAAATTGCAACTATGATGGTTAACAGCTGAATTTCATCACACTCAGACCACGGTTGTGAGTAACAGTGGTCAGAATGCTTTGGCTCCTTTTGTACGTGAAAATGGTGGAACAGTGTTGTTCTCTTGAAACTGTTTGTCAACACTGCAATCTCGTGGAATGTGAGTCCAACCCACACAAAAGTGTTTGGCTGTAATGTTTATACGTGAGACTTTTGTCGTATCATTTGATATCTTTACAAAAGTGCATCAATAACACGATTCCCGACAAGCGATATTGGTTTTCAACTCCAGTTTGTACAAAACCGTTCACTATAAAGATTCGCTAACAGAAAGCAAATGGTTCTTTGACCTGTTGTCGGTTGACAAAGCTTACCCGTATGTGAAGTCCAGCCTCAGTTGTGGTCAATGATCAACTCACAATAGATTGTATTTCGCATTACCTGCGTCACACAGCCTGAATGGATCACTCAGTGTCTGCCTATGGACTGCACTAAATTATTTGTAAGTTCACATGCAAGGGAAATATTTCAGCAATCAGTCAGTGTTATTACTGGGAACATTTCGACACCTACTAAGCTGTCTCTTCAGACCAGGTGAAACAGTCTTGGATTCAGAAAAATTGAAGGTAGGAAAAATATGATGCACAAACTAATTGAAAAACAGCAAACCAAACATTTGGATTACAAAAACCAGCCTGGAGTCAACGTTGAATTTCTTATAAAGAATACGCGGAGAGGTGAATTTGATTGAGTGAACTACTTTCAAGTTACATCATGTTCGCGGGAGTGCGGTAAGTGAAAATATTAAAAATGCACGAAAATATCGCTGGAAATTTTGTGTGGCAAACACAATCTACCATGAAGTAAATTGAGGTGGGCGTGTCTCAGAGTTTTCGTCATCTGTTTGCGAGATCCTGGCCATAATATCTAGTTACAATATTCATGACCTAACTTATCTTGAGAATATCTGCCAGAGCAAGTACAGTTTTGGCTCATCATTGTGACATACGTACGATCAATTAAGTTACTTAAGCCTCACATGTGACAAATAGTTGTGAGAAATGTAATTAGGACAGGCCGTTCAAATTCACATTTGAAGTGGTTACACAAACTAGCCATGATATTTTCGCGGTCTGAATCGCAGGTGTTAAGTTGTTCATCCAGAAACGAAAAGGGGGCGGTGTCCGACGCTTTATCTTCATTTAAATCTGAGCATCACTCACATTTGATCGAACAGGTCGCGTCCAGGTGGACTTTGCAATCAAGCTTTCTCGAAGAGAAGAGCGAGATTCGAACTTCATTCTTGTTAGATCTCACCGGTTATGTATATCCTTGCCACTGTCCGGACTAAAATCCGTGCCACGCTTTTATATGGCAACCATGTTGACCAATGCCCCACTGACCCCCCATTATACACGACCGCATACCCAAAGCTGAACGCTCCGAATCCAAGCTTGTGCGTATGTATCAGGCTGCCCGATCGTCTGGCGGCCTTAGTGAGATTAGAGGTTTCGAAGTGTCCCTGAATTCATAATCGCCAGGACAGTTGATGTCTCTTCTGTAAGCTACATCCACCTATCTGAGCACTACCCACAAGCGAATGTCGTTGAGCGTACGAATGTGATGATGCGGTCGTGTCTGAATTTAGGTAAATGGCGCACTTGCCAACGCAGATTTCTTAGGAACGTGCGACGGGAAATCCACTCCCGACCATGGCAAGAATATTTACTAATGACGCGATTTTCCGTTCGAAAGTGCTGGCTACAGTCTACCTGAGTGTGGAGACGGCGGTCAACTGTGAGTGATTTTCAAACTGAAATTAACCATTCATGAGTACTTTATTTTAGAAATTCACGAAGTGTTCGACTTTTTTAATCGCTTGAAGGAAAGTCCCCTAGAGACTGTATCAATAGTGGAAGGGAATTCGAGTTTAGGCTCGTCTTCACAGTGCTCTTAGTTTAAACGACCAAGTCATCCTTCGGTTTTTCTATATACTTCCACTCTCGCTCATGGGAAATCGAGGATCCTTCCCTACACCACCAAAGTAACAGAATTCCTAGCATGCTGATGATTCTCTTTAGAGTTTTCCAAGTTCGGATTCCAAAATATGCACCATGTTTAAATATATCACTATTCCCCAGCAACTTGAAATCGACCTGCTGAAAGTGTCTGTCTGGTACACTCGAGCCTGTTGAAGAGCAATCTAGAGTAATTGTACTTCACAATTATCGCAGTATTCGAAACGAAGGTTCGATCAGCTTCACGTTGCCTAGGATCAATGGTTTTGCCATTCTACTGGCTTCCATAGGAAATTGGCTTGTAGATATCGACAAAACTTGAAATCCGACATCTCTCTTGCTTGGTCTACCGTCCAAAATATTTCCATACACACTTCCCTAAGGGACCTAGATGTTAGATTAGTGGCTCTTACAACTAACTTGGATGGTTTTTTTGGATGTTCTTAACTAACCACTTAGACCGTCCTGCATTTCGTATGATCCTGTGGATGTGCGCGAAGTTCTGGGACTCCGTGGAACAAAGTCCTGTCTGTAGCGACATAAAACTGTTGAAAATGGACCCAATATATGGACACATATGTTGGGTTCTGGTAACCGGCGGTCTCGATGCAACTGCACAACCTATGAACCAACAATCACGGAGTGGTAGTCAAGTGTGTTTTGGCATAAAAATCCCAGAGTAACTCTGAATGCTAGATCAGATTTAGTTAGGCAGTATAAGATTAAAGTCTACACGCTTGAAGTTAGCCGTCCATATCATATGAAGTGACCGTCTACTCACAGGTTGTTTTCACATCATATAACTTCAGTTGGTTATATCCCACCCGATAATAATATGCTTTTGGAATGTTTGTTTGAACTCAGCTTACACACCGTTATAATACATAGTAAGATCAATTTGAAACTTTACACGAAATTGTTCATCAGACAGACGGCAGCCAGTCAGTATGGGTATGTACACAAAGCGGTTGGTACAAACCACTTACTCCCGAGTGTGTTAGCCACTGTGGGTGAAAAGGCAAGAAAGGCTGAGTTATACTCAACCCTGTACTAGTTATGCATTTTGCATGGTGATCGATATAATATGACTTCCGTTCCAAGTGCAATTAAAATAGGCTGTTAATCAATCTGGTCATCGTCTTCAGTTGACACTACTGAGTTCAAGGGTACAGACAAACTTGTGGTTAATTTCAATAACTAACTGAATAAGAAGTGGTGGTAGAACGAGCTCGCAATGGTTTCTGTACCGATCTTATCTGATCATTTTGGCATCCTTCAGATTTTTTCCGAGCCATGTCGAATTGCCGCCAGATTATTATAATTTTCAAATCGATCAGTTCTCACGTTTAAACCTCACACGATAACTCTCATCAGTTTATTGTGACTAAGCGACGTTTCGCGGTTGCGTCCGGTAACTTTATTCTGAAGAGATGTGCCGTATATCGAAAACCACAGGGAGAATAGAGTATTTATAACCGACTTCCGACTTTTGAAACTATGGTTTGTAAGCGTGTGTGTGCATAGAGAAAGATGATTAAACGCGAACAAATGCACAAATTCTGAAAAGGATTTCTTGAGGAATACTCTCTGTGCGAGTGTCTATCAGACCCCGTTTGGATTGTCTCATCATGAATAACCAGCAGACAAATCTCAACTACGTTTGATACCAGAGAAACAGATCCTCGTTAACGAATCCCATATAAAACGAGCACTCTTCCAACTAGGTAAGTGAGAAGTTGAAGTCTGTTAGATGTTATCTTGCAATCTTGTGATCTTCTTTCAGAACTTGAGCTAGCGTACTCAAAGGTTACGAGGGTGATGTGGACCAAACAAGCGAAAATTCTTCTACCAATCTTCGGTTTGGCTCACAACAGGACGCATGCAACGTGGTTCCTCTACTGGTCTACAGTCCATCCCGCTGTTCCCATCGTGCTAAAAAGCTTGAAGGACTTATTAAGGGTTGGATCATAGTGATAGCTGTTCACAGGCTCTGTTGGGGCCTGTCGCTGGATTGCTCTCGGCAAACGTCAGTCAGACAATCAAGCCACGATAGAGAATGTGACAGCACTGCATGAGTTCAATCACTTTATGTTAAGCAGTTCAATTGCCAAAGTCAGGCAGAATGATCACAGATCATAGGAACATTATGATTAATCACTAAAAAATGATGGGTAGGTATTAAAAATATTCATAGCTGGCCTAAAATTCATTCAACCAGCCCAAATTGTAGTTAGATTTCGTTTTACTAGCTGATGCCACGTTGAGTTCTCCTCATTTATTTGGAATGGGTAGATTAAGCGATAATAACAGAAGACGTATGTGGGAAAGTGGTTGGGGTAGCCGCTTGCTTGTCTCGTAGGTAAGTAAATAGTGCTTACGGAATGACCCACTTTCTCGTTTAGAAAACCTTCCTAACTGTTTCGGGGAATCGGTTGCTGGAGTAAGAGGAGTCTACAAAATCCAGCAGTACAAGTCAACTTGTTGCTGAAGAGCCTTAGAGTAGTTTAAGCGTCCGGAGTGGTGTAGAAAATTGCTCTTGTTCATTGTTCCAATAGATGGTAGAGACAAGAGTAGGGTAACTTCGACGTTTCTCGCTCTGATTTTGCACACTACTAGGGATAAAAAACGAATCGACACTTATATGAATCAGAAGGCTCAGATGCATTTTTCAGTAACATTATGAACAAACATTTGAGTTGAGCAATCAACTGATCTTTACAACCATTCCACAAACCGTCCACTCTTCTGTTTAATCTGATGGTTACTAGTGAGTTGGTTCGAGGGATTCAATGAAGTTATGAAAAGTATACTTGTTTGGTACTCACTTTCCGGCACAACAAAATTGGACGATGTTTAAACAGATTTCCGAGGCTTTCGTGAATAATACGACCTGCCGGTTTGTTTTATCCTAAAGCAATCCTTATTGCGCAGAACTGGCGAATCGCTAGGTTCACGCGCAACTTCTCTCATTCAGCCATAAGTCATAGTGCTCTGCGCGACAGCTATGTTTTATTCGCTTGGTTATCAATGCTACTTAGATGTGTAAAAACAAGTTGTTCATAAATGCTGTCGAATCAAATGTAAACCACTGCGAAATATGTTCTTTCATCTGTCTGGCAAATCCCCTGTTGGTATAGCTTGTATACATCTTCGGATAATGGCAGGAGTTTACGAAGATCGACTCCAAGCGAACGATTCCTCCTTCAAACTTACTTTTAACAGAAGAACAAGAAAGTATTGTTTTCCGATTGATACCATCAAGAATGTGTAGCCGATAGTCGAGTGATTCTGGCTTGATGTAAATGCTGAATGACAGAAGCATGACTATTACGCTTTTCCTCACAGCAACAAACATGGATTATGGTTCCTGGTAGTTGGTTGTGAGTAAAGACACCCAATTTATTTGCTTTCGGTTTTTAGAAAGATTGATTCAACTTTGGGGATGTTTCAAAAATTATGCTCACTCTTATGTTGCCTTTAGATTTGTCGAAAATGTGTGTTACATTTGAGATAGAAATACCTCCATTCAACACTCATTGGACGGTATTTCTCGTAACAACCTCAATGCTTGAAAGCTTATCAGCTCTGCACCCCACAGCTACACAATAACTTAATCATCGACATCAGTACTTTCCGTGTAAACAATGTCATCAAAACTTTGTATCATTCTACAACATTTATGGGTCACCATTTTGGAAAACAGAACACTGTTAGTCAATAGATGACCTATACCACGACAAAAAACAGACTAAACATTCTGTCAAGGAAGAAATTGTCGGTCTCAATGATAAACAAACCATTCCTGACGATAGACCTAGTCACTTGTCCAGAAAACCTTGGCTGTCCTGATGTTTATATGATACATCCCGAATCTACCAGAATCTCCTACCAAAATAAGGCAATCCCCACATCTCCACGGTGCCACAATTGCACCTACAATCATAAATTAACCTCAATGAAGGTGCTCGCATAATCATATTTACTTGATAGCACTGCGATCTGACAGTTACCAGTAGGATATTTGGTGGATGCTAGTGTCATTTACACTTGTTATTTCGTACTGACACACACATGCAAACTGACCACGGTAGATTTGTTGTCATAAAAGAAGAGTATACCAACCAACACCAAATACACACTCTCTCGTGTAGTCATTAGAGAACTCACTTACTGAGTAGCTGTGTGAACTATAATCAGATTCTGCGAAATCGTTTAAAACCGTTCACATGTTTGTCTTATGAACCCTGCTGGCAATTTATGCTGGGAACGCATATGAAGACGCTCAAAAGCACAAGACTGTCGCGCAAAGCACTATGACTTATGGCTGAATGAGAGAAGTTGCGCGTGAACCTAGCGATTCGCCAGTTCTGCGCAATAAGGATTGCTTTAGGATAAAACAAACCGGCAGGTCGTATTATTCACGAAAGCCTCGGAAATCTGTTTAAACATCGTCCAATTTTGTTGTGCCGGAAAGTGAGTACCAAACAAGTATACTTTTCATAACTTCATTGAATCCCTCGAACCAACTCACTAGTAACCACCAGATTAAACAGAAGAGTGGACGGTTTGTGGAATGGTTGTAAAGATCAGTTGATTGCTCAACTCAAATGTTTATTCATAATGTCACTGAAAAATGCATCTGAGCCTTCTGATTCATATAAGTGTCGATTCGTTTTTTTAAGGTGTTAACCAAAATGCCCAAACATAACCTTTTTCGAATAAAGCTGAATATGTCTGATCATTTTGAAAATGAAATTAGCAGACTTGTCCCGCTGTATTTAATCAGTGCACCCAAGGTGAAGACCTCTCAGTTAAATTGAAGAGGTTGTAATGTGTGACGACCTAAGTATGTGTTTGAACGTGAATTATAACTCAGACAATATCAACATATAATAGCTATGTGGTGTACCATTCGTACTAAAAATACGTCGGTGTCTCCAAACTGGAATTCTGTAACAGTGACTCAATTTTTCAACATTTATCAACATTTTTGACACATACCGGAAATTTTCAAGCAAGCCATACAAGCTTTGCTTATTCGCTCTAGGTAGCCAGTTCGATGAAAATAATATGCCAACAGAAATGGTCATGTGATTGCTGTCTAGTACGCCTACGTCTTCACCTTTGGAATAATATTTTTAAACATAGTTGTGAACCCAACCACTGGCGTTTTGTCGTGAAAACAACGAGTCGAATGAGTAAAAATTTCAGCTGTTTGCTATAGCCGTCAACCAGAAACTATGTTCCATGATGTAAGTATGGTTCGTGAACAGTGACAGTAAGACGGATTTTATGACTACATATTACATTTACTAACAGGACATTAAGAATGTGCAATCAATATAGAAACAAATAATAAGTTGGGATCATTGGAAAAATGGGTCGATATTCTGGTGACCTGCCATATAAAATCCCTGTTGCATACAAGACCCATTATATAGCGCCTTTTCGATGCTTGCACCTGATGAAACCTTTTGAAATACGCTGTTAATTACGTGGATAATGTGCTGGCTCGTCGTGATAGTGAAGTTAAAGCAACAGCCATTTTACTATCGTAACCTAACTACACCAGACACGCTAGTAAACTACATTTTCTGGGAGAGAAAGTTGTTTCCTTTGCCTAAAGCTCTGCGTATTCTTCAGAGTTGTTTTGTATAAAAAGTGGAATACAGATTTATACGAATGTTAGTTGCTGTTATACGTTTGAGACAAGCGTTGCCTATTTAGCATTTGTATGGCACTAGTTCATCGCCTCACAGGAATTGTTTTCCCGAATTAATTTATTGATCTGTATCATGAATCTCTCACCATTTCGGAACATGACTTGACTCCTTTTTAAAGTTACCGTGAAGGTGATCCTGTACCAATTGAATTGCAAACCCGAATTTTATAAGAAAACTGTTTTCTAGTTGTGTCACTAGGACCAGATTCCACAGTCGTTTGTGTCGTAGGTAAAGCTAACGACTGTTTTCATCAGCAGTTACTTCACTCACACAACCACGAAGGCACCAATTCTGTTTCAGTTGTATCAAAGTTATAAACGACTTCATTTCATCAAGATTCATCAGTCCCTGTGAAAAAGCGATCTGAGGCTAGCGTTCCCACCCTGAGCGTATGACTAAGAGTTTCGTTTTACATCACGTGTCGGAGCACAGACATGCCTATCTAGTGTAAATGTTTTGGTTGTTCAGATATGATGACCACGTCAAAGTCGGTTACTTTTAATGTTCCTTTAGATTTTCTGTCTAGTACAGGAGTTCGGGGAGAAACAGGTGAAGTAGTTTTGACCTATGGGCGATCATCACTTTCGCCAATCTTAGTCAGACGTATCTATAGTAAGGATATGTGCATAACATTTCATTCGCAACCTACGAATGATGTCGTCTCTGTTCATCCGGTGAATGTGTTAATGACGATGGCGGGAAAGTAAATTTTTGTATTGATGAAGAATGATTTACTCGATAACCTGTCCACCTTCTACGCTGAATACAATCTGAATCTCAGGTGGTCAAATACGGCTGACCAAGCAGTCACGTGGTAGCTTACTTTTCAACATTCTATAGATAAATTATGAAAAAAGAGGTATTTTAAAACCTGTTGACAATGCCACTAAACACCAGCATTCAGTCAGTTGAGTCATGCAGCAGACTGCAAGTATTATATTTTCCGATTTTTTACACAGTTAGATTTAAATAAAAAAGATTACAAAGCTTACTGGTTAAAGCTACAGTTGATCACTTCCGCTAGGTGTTTAATGGGGAACTACGTTTCACTGCTATCCCAGATAACGCGTTCTTACTAGCAACAAGAAGACAGATGAACATGTTGACCGTACAATCTGATTTGATGTTAGCTACTACTTGCTATGAAAAAGCCGGAGACATCCAGCCGGAAGGTTTGTGCTGTACACGGTTTGTCCGTCTTCAGAAACTCATATGTACGTGATTTGTTCGAGCTGACGTGAATTGAAATTCACTTGGGTCACCTGTTCCACTATCACCCCATTTAGTGAAGTCATTTAAAAAAGACTGACGAGTGAAACCAGACGTAATACGGCACAAGAGCCGCATTTGGAGAAATAGTGTAAAATTAGCTGTGATCCCCAAAGCTTTGTCTAATAACTGGGTCACTTGATGGAGATCAATGTCTGGCTGTTTCAGTCGTCATGTCCCAATCACGCTAACTCATAAAAAGGAATTTACGGAAAACGGAGGGAGAAATGAATGCACCTATCACGAGTATTATTTGAAATGGTTACGGCCAATTTTATCGATTTGGCTGCGTTCGACAGTTGTGTACAATCAGTGGCATGCACTAACTTCATCTCTTTTCGTGACTATTAGTAAAGAGCAGGAAAGTCCTTAACTTATTTGTGGCGCGCACACCTTCACCATTCACTGTATCAGCTTCCACTGCTTTGTACGCATCGTCAGTGAGTAACTAGACAGAGCGAGTGTGAGGTACGCTATTGCTGGATGGAAATATAATTTTTATGTAATTAGTCGAGATGATGTTTTTGATCTCTCGTATTTCTACCTGTCAGGTTTTTATATATGTTCAATTAAATTGCATTTACTAGTCTAATATGGTAATATAGAATGGTTTCCGTTTTCATTTGAGGCCCACCGTGCACAGCTGTGTACTTAAGCCATGTGGTTGCACTCAGAACGAACGGAAAACAAGTTTTTTTCAGAAGAATTTCTCGCAAGCCTTTCTAGAGAAATAGCGACAGTTTCTGACGCCACTCGATCACGTGGCACGGACCACTCACGACTCCAATGGGACTTGCAACAGCACCATCTGCACGGATAGTTTTTCTACCAATGAGAACTTTCGTTTAAACCATTCTATTTCCATTTGAATTAGGTTTTTGAATGATCTTCCAAATTCACCCTCCATTTGCCCGTTTGCCGAAGTGTAGCCCAAATACACTAGAACTGGTCGGTGTGTTTAGTTTTTGTAAGGAGGAAATGCGTCTACATTGTTATCGTCATAATGTCAGCGCTCGGCAGAACACGAAGAATGATTTTGTTTTCAAGGATGTCGTTAGGATGAGCAAAATATGGGATGTATATATACATTGTAGAACTTTTATGCTAACCCTCAGTATTGTAGATCAAATATATTATATCTAGTGACACACACAATAATCACCGAAAAACGGCAGCGACGAAATGCTTTCAGCGGTGTCAGTCAAACGATCACATACAAGGCTTTTGAGAGTGCGGTCCTTATAAAGTTATTTTATTCGTGGATCAAGCGGAAAGTTGAAATTGGGTCATGTTAAGCTCGTCCGAAACAAACATTGACCTTCCAACCTAAGGGTGTGCCGTTAATTATGTGTTAATTTTGTGACTGTAGTTGGTAAAAGACATTTGGTGCCTTCTTTGACAAAATAGTACACAAATGGTAAATGTTTTTTCCAACATTGACCTTACGACACTGAGCGGATTGTTTAAATCTAACCCAAACCGGGAATTAAGTTAGGATGTTGAGTTCATTGATAAACCTTTACTTTGAGCTGCCTATTCCAGCCTGAGAGCTTTGCTTGATGGAAGAAATTCATTTGATTTAATACAACAATACTCATGTTTGTAGGTGTATTTTGAAGTGTCATTCAAATCCTCATTGCCAAATGCTGTCTGAACTGATCTAACTCATGACAACTGAATTGGACAAATCAGAGCCGACCGGATGTACTCAGCTGTCGACTAAATTGACGCATATTCATATGCTTGGAATCATTTTGTTCGAGACTCCACTCTGAAGGCGTAACAATGAACAAGTCGTCAAGAATGAAAACAGTATGCTTTCTGTGAGGTGCCTCATGTCTGAAATGGAAGTATGCATAATTCACTCGGTACAGTTATGCCAACAAACAGCACAGCGCCTAGTACGCTTCCGCTAACCACGTGACTTGCAATGCCTTCAATAACATATCCAAATGCAACTGAAAAATATTTTTCCATAACCTATTTCAGAACCTTGATTTCTACCTCAGTGGACTGTTTAGTTGGAGCCCCGTTCAACCTACTCAGCTATTTAATCATGTTTATCCGAGTTTGTCCAGAAGAGGCCTCGACACAGATGTGACAGGGCTACTCAAAAGATCTTCGCGATCGTATGAGTATTGCGGAAAAGGCTTAGATATGTTGACAGTTTTCATTAGTAGTCATTCAGTATTACCTGATTATCACTTTCTTTAACGGAACCGACCTATGAACGAAGTGCGGAACACCATGTGAACAAGAAACTATTATACACTGGAGACAACTTCTGTTTCTGCTGGGCGTTGCATGGTTTTGTCCTGAAATCGTTGTATTCAAACAGTACATGTATTTTTCGTCATCTGCAATCAGTCTGTCCTTGTTAGTGCAGTCGATGCTCGTTACTCGACAAAATTCGAGGATTTTGCTTTTCAGCAATGTAGATGATTGCACAAGATTACGTAAGCTGTTGCCAAAATGTATTTTGTCGTCGGAGAGTGTGGGTTCTCAAAGTGTCTCAAAATTTTCACTGATATGCTTGTTCGTGCCATTGATAGTAGCAACTTTTCTGTTTGGTAGATGTTGGAGCAATAATTGATGCAAACACCGATCATTTCAGGCAACGTGCATATCAATAAAAATTGCTATTTAAATGTTAGTAACTGTAAAGTGAAACATCACCTGAGCTTGTGAATCTTGATTCTCAGGTCCAAAGTGAAACAAATTTGTGTAACAGGGCGAATGATTTTCAAAGTTTGTGGAGCATCGTAATCGTTAAATCATCCACACGAAACAATAATTACACAAAACTCATCCAGTTAGATAATACAAACGGCGATGGTTTTCCGGGTTATGGTTTGCAATAGATTATCATATAGTGCCCAGGGTAACCCATTGTGAGTAACAGTTTCCTGAACAACCTTGCATTTTTTTCAGGCTCTATTTGTTGCCTATTTATTCGGCCGTGTTATAAATGATTTGGGTAGGAACATTTCCGTGCAGTGGGTAAAGTGCGGCGACGGGTGTTTTGAGTGTACACAAAAATACTTCGGATTATATGCTTATTCGGGGCAGGACCATTTGATCTAAACCGTTGATCCATCCGTTTGGCCTTGGTACAACTGGCGTGTACATCCGGGTTACTTTTAATAATCAGCAAGTGTTGACCTGCACCAAAGAGCCTTAATGTTATCTCATAATTACTTTTCATTGCAACTATTCACACAGGTAAGGCCGTGGTAAGGTGAAGATTTTGTGGAATATTAATCCGAAATGTAAATGAATGTCGACGATTCAAAATGGATATCATAAAATTTTAAAAACGTAATGAATTATCTACAAAAAGATCTCATATGTTCACCAGAACCGTGTAAACAAATTAGGTTGTTTGCATCTTCATACAAGCATAACGTGCAAATTCATTGTACCCGAGGCAGCAAGTATTCAGGCGATTACAAGCGTGCAGATGGCTTGAAGCGGTGAGGTCAACTATGTAAACTGCCAGCAGGCCAATTATATTCGTGGTTACACAGATTGCCTTCATTTAGTTGGATAGCTTCTGCAGATATTAGTAGTCGTCTGTTCATATTAGGCCAACCGAACGACATTATCATCGGAATGATAAGATACGCACACTTCCTTAAACCTCACCGTCGATGACATACTTTTCATGTGAATTATGTGCCCCAAGAGTGACTTCAGTACGAGTACAACTATGCTAACCGGGAAAAGAAGAATACATACAGAAATTCTACTTCGTGTGTTCCAGAAGGTACTCCTGTCGCAACTAGTTCAACAAACAGGGACACAGTGGTTTTTATTCAGTAAGCGCAGAAATAATCACCAGGATAACCATTAAAAAACATAGAAATGTACCTAGTTGACAGTCGCTTAAATATTAAAAAGGACTGTTCATTTCAACCATGTGGACAGGGAAACCATATTTGACAAGGTCTGTTGCTCTGTCACTGTTAACGTAGTAAATACTTCAAGTTGTCCACCCAATAAATTTTGCTTGTTTTAACAGTCGGTTAGTGAACAATTGCTTACATTTGCTACTGTTGTCTTGTATCCAGACAAGTTAAGTGGAACTGGTCTCCAAGGGAAACTTATCAGACAAACTGTAAACACATACGATCAGCCATTAGGCTGCAGTTATTTAGTCATACTAGGGAGAAAGAGAGCAAGGATTTTATTATTCAACAGAAACTGACGGAAACGGAACTAATAAATGCACTCTCTTTTATGATGTCTGAGAATAAAGGGCGTACCACTTTGAAAATGAACTATAGATACAACTCATTGGTTCTCTACCTTCCGCATTTCAGTATGATTCTGCTGACTGATAGAAATTTAAAAAAACCCAGTATTTTGCTAGCAGCTATCTTGTCATTTACTCGCCTAAAATGCTTATGCTGATTACTTCAATACTGTGGACGTAAATTATCCACTAGCTGTTACAGAGATCAAGAAAAGTATGTTTGTAAATCAGTCCTGAATAACCAGATTGGGTTTATTGATAACATAACGTCAATGATCGGGGTAGCATACGATTAGCTCTTTCATCTCACCGATTTACACTGGCAGATAAATTAGCGTAACTCGGTAAACAGATCATACTGGTAATTTAACAAACAGTTGTAGAGGAGATTGGCAATTAAATCACAATTTGCCCGTACAAATTGCACGTGCAAATAAAATCTTAGGACAGTTTCAACCCCCCGTTAATTTTTCTCTCTTAGGATCGACTATATACCAATCTATTACCTAATTGCAGTAGTCTAACCATTCTCATAGGCAGCCCATTTATCTGATCTAGGTTCTATCTTGGTAAAGCAAAAACAGTGGATTGGAATTGTGGCGATGCTAATCTTGCAGAATCAATACATTTAAAATGGAAAATGGCAAAACTCTGACCTATCAGTAAGCAATGGGCGAGCTGTAAACGGCAGAAACCCGGACTAAACTTACCGTATATTAACACAGCCGCAACCTAGTGATAATTGTCATGGGCTTAGGATGAATTTTCGAAGTTTACTGCTCATGCTTTCGATGCGAAACCAAAACAAGCAAATGCGTGAGGTATATACACAAGTGACAAATAAGTAACATTCAATAATGGGAGTGACGTGTATGTCGTGTAACTTGGAAAAGGTCGGTTCAGTTAAAGCCTAAAGAAAGTCTGTTTCTTCGGAAGGTGATTAAAAAAACGGTTGTGCACCTAAAAATAAGAAGAGCGTAAGCTAGCAATTTCACAACTGTCGCCTGCAGCAGTTGAAGGACTACGAATTGTGCGGATGAGTTAGTCAAGCACGGTATGCAAACGGAAGTTTTATGAATGCTGCAGTCATCTTTTGGATGTCAGGGAGCATGTGGTCCTAATCTACTTGCAGGGATCATTTAGGTATTGCAAGGGTTCGGTCAGTTAGGTTTAATTTCAAAGTGTTGTAGGTGCATACAACAACAACACCAGTAATTCCCTAGAACTGATTAACCTCTTCTGTGTTTAATGAATAAAATGAATTTGTGAAGGAAGGCAAAACTTCAGATTAAATAACAATATCTTCCTCGGACATCAGAAACAACTGAATTGCATGCATAGTAGGAATGCCACCTGTGAGAGTTTTCTATCGATAGTTTGCTAAGTGCACATGGAAGGTCAACAGAGCATAAAAGTACCGAGAATAAATGTTTCAAATCTGGCTTGTTTAAGTTATGATGGTGTTAAACACTGTCACGTGTTGCTCAGGTTTTCAGGTAAAACGTAACTGCAGTTGAAAGAGTACACGGATAATTAGACCTCACGTGTAAACAGGAATGACTGCATACTGAGGTGCTGATCTACATAAAGCACCTACCTGGTAGTCACTAATGACATTTTATCATCAGAGCGTGATTTACAGGTGTTTCAAAATAACAATTTCAAATAAATTTAAAGTGCTTGCATATCATCAAACACCGTCCACTGCTTAACTGTTGAGGTCAGAGTTCCCCAACACTGAAATAGGGCGTGCATATAATTCTTTCGGCCATGACTCATAACAGGTTAAGAAATGTTTCACGCGAGGAGAAGGCAGTCTAGTTGAGAGACTGTAGTGGTCCTCAAGAACTGGAGATCCGCGACCGTCACATGTGTGACCTTCTAAAACATGATTGACGATATCAACAATGACAGTCATCGGTTGCAAGAAGTAGGCGTCCGGTTGAAAGATTTAAACTTTCCGGAAACACTGCATTGGTAAGGCAGATTGTTAGTCATTCGCGCCATGTTATTAACTAACAGTTTAGAAAAGCAATCCGTCACATGGAGCGGGTGAGGCTATTCTACTCGAATTTAACAGTAAACTTATCTTGAAGATTGAAACTTGCACTGCGAATGCCACTTACTTATCTTACAAAATCTACCCACTACGCTTCATGAAATAGGATGTTAAGCGATTAACTTATTAGTACGAGTGTAGCGAAAAGTCGTCCAATAAAGCAAGATTCCCATTGTTCCGCTCGTGCGATTCCACATCACTCACACACTGACGTTTATGAACTGGTACGGAGGTTTCTATTTAAACATTGTGTACATCTTTGTCCGGTTTCGCGTGTTTAGCTGATGCTCTGTATCGTGCATTATTGTTTGTCATTTCTCAACTGTTGACCCGATTTCGTTGGGTGATGCCTATTTTGGTCACATGCCTTTACCACGGTCCCTCCGCTCCTGGTTCCAACCAAATCTCATCAGAGAGTCGGAGTTTTCCTCTGAATGTCGAATTAACCACGCCTCTGACTTGTTCGCCCGCTAAACGATTACAAGAATAACAACGGTCGCCATTAAAATAGCCAATGCGTCATATCCGTCTGTCGTGTTAGGTCTTTAGAGGTTGGTTGACCTTAGTACCAGTAAATTGGAATTTGTTGAGGCAAGCCGAAAGAACGTTGGGATTATGTGACCATAGTTTACTTCAAGTAAATCAACTAATGTTGTACTGGGTGGACGTCACACGTGGTTGCCATCTTTTCTCTTGCATTGCTGTTGTTTGTCCACATCAATTCCTGAACGCGAGCACAAAACTTCATGAATGAGTTTCATTCGTCATCCGTCAGTAATCTGTAACCTTTCTTTCATTTGCCTCCGTAAGTTGAAGATGGTAATCATTAGGAACGCGGTATATCATTTGGTCATTTCCCGCTTACCAAGATGTTCACTAACCAGCAGCGTTTGACGAGGCTGAAATGAACGTCTAAGTTAGTTGGTTACGTGTCAGATGATTGCCGGAAATGAACCGGTTTATTTTTTACTAGTGAGATATTTTGATGCGTGTAAGACTGGAGTTTTCAGGAGTACATTGTAAGAGATGAGATTTTGCTGGGTCATATTGGTTTATGAAACTATGTTTTCAGCCACCAACCCAATAACGCGAACCAAACTTTGCAGTATTTTGCCGGAATCAAGTCAGCTCTTTGAATACTATGATTAGAAAGTCAATCTAAATGATTCCAATTAGGCTGACACTATACGTTGCACAAATTTCGCTTCATATAGGTATGGTTTCGCTGACACTAGAAATGCTTCTCCAAATCTCAAAATCCGTTGCAGAAAATCAACGGTAGAAAAGAACAGTTAGTGAAGAAAAAAATATCAGCATATCTAGTTAATGGTTCCGGAAGTTTCAACTAAAGAATCTTCGTGTCCTACAAACTTTTATATGTAATTACGCAAACGGCTGATATTTCTCAGTAACCGCAATCGTGGATTCGTGTGGTGCCATATACGCCACTTCATCGACTACACCACTGGAAAAACACTGCCTTCACTCAACCTGGTACCAAATATTCCATGTAAAATCCGTGCACCGTTATGCTGGTTCTGCCATTTTATGCGTCATCCGGACCAGGTGATTATATTCTTTCGCTATTTTTAATGGAATTCTATCATACAAAGGATTCGTGTCAACGCTTAAAGAATAACCAATGCCTCGTTGTTAAATTTTATGTACAGTTGATGGTATGTTACATTTGTAATGTTGGTTGGGTGTTTCATAACGCGAGCTGTTGAGGGTTTGAAAACCTTGGGGCAAAAGCTTTTATTGTAAAATATCAAACGATCCGACTACTGCAAAAGACGTTCAACGCTGCCATTCTAGTTATCTTGACTGAAATTGAGTCTACAAACAGGATAATGACAGACATACGCTGCGTATACCACTGAGATACTAAAATTCGAAGGTACAGTGTTTTCTTTTAGTACACAAACAAGAAGTTTCATCCGTAATATTCAAAACTGTCACTAACTGCCAATGGTGTTCGATTATTGGTAGAATATTTTGTACACACTCATGCATTTTGAAGCAACTGTAGTCGAACTTTGTAACACAGTCAGTTTTCAATAACGCTGGTTGTGCGGCATAAGCGAACCTGGATTCGCTTAAGCTAGGATCAAGATTGTTTATTTACACATGAAATTTGTTTTGCTACTTACAAAATGGAAACAACCCGGCCCACGGTTTATCACGAAGGTCCACCATTTTAGTGCTGGATTGTTGATTTCGGCTACGTACTCTTCAACTGACCTACCTTGTTCACGCCAAACATGAGTGATTCGTTGGCTCCCAACAAACAGTTGAGTTACGTGGTGTGCAGGTCACCATATGCGCGGTGGCAATTATGTAAATGTTGCCAGCTGACTGGCTTGAGGACGTCGAATGCTGAAACTGATCACCAATTTATATTGGAAAATTGTTTACCGTAACAAAAACGAGTACACCGAGATAGTTATAATACTTTCCGACCGTCAGTTGGGAAAACACTATTAGTCTATTCTGAGAGACTAGGTTGACCTACTAAAAGTGACTAAACCGCTCCGCTTACTCTGTTCGTCATCCAGTTTCGGTAGTTCGAGTTTTCATTATTTCAACATACAGAGCCATGAGTGTGCGATATTACAACGAATTCAGTGATTCCGAACGCTTCCCACTTTGTTCGAGAGTATACCGAGGGGTCTGTTTCACTCGAACACTACTCAAATTCAGTTAATGTTTCCATCGCTTACATCATACATACATGTATGCATTCATTTTTTCTCAATGAACCTTGCAGGTGAGCATCGTTCACTTGCCTAACGCAAAGGTACTCTACGAACAGCCGTGTATATGGCAAAGACGATTTGACCAAAGAAGTTGGATCGGACATCCGACATCTCAATTTAGAGAAGTGAACACAAATGAACGCATAGAGAAATTCTCGAGTGGGGAATAAAATAGTGACAAGAGCATTCAAATGATGTAAATCGGAGATGAGCTAGTTCGTCTACGAACTTCCATATCCTCAGCAAAACAGAGTAATTTTATCACTCATGAGCAGGCAGTTACTGGTTTGTGCACCATGAGTAATGAAGGAGAAAGTGGTTTTCATCAGAAATGTCATAAAATCCATCCCTGAGCTCAAATAAACCTTGTTCCGTTCACAGTGAATGAGTGAATGTGTAGCATGTACACTGAGAACACAAAAGAGCAACATGTCGAGAACAGAATACAAGCTCAACTTCACGTCGTCTGTTAGTGAGACAACCGGTGTTGAATGCCTCTGCTCCGTCTATCCGTACGCAAGGGGAGTCTTTTATCTGTGCGTTCATGATGCTGCTGTTCATTTTGTCAATCAATTCTTCCCAGTTGATTACAAAACCCAACTGTGTGATCTTTTGGTCATAACAGATTCCAGACAGGAATATCGTAAATTCACACGTGATATTATCGGTGCCCATCGAAACAGGTCGTTTAGGGTGGTCAGGTGGTCTCATAGTGTTCACTGCCGATTCTGTCACATGATCTCAGACACATGATCTTGATTTCATAGATTCTTCTTTAGGTCACGTTAACTTCATTGTTCTCAGAACAACAACATTACAGTCACTATCACGCCCCAGTTTCAAGCTTTCAAAGGTAAACCAGTGGCTACGCAAAAACTCAACAGAGACTATCAGCAGTAAGCAAAAATACTGTTTACCGTAGGTGAAGCAATTCGGTCCTAACGTGTGTGAGAAGCAGAACGTTGATGTTTCTATGATAAACTCATTGCGACTACGTTGGTATTTTGTAGTTGCTAACAAAATTATCAATTCATGTTGTTCAGTCAGGCAGAAATAAAAAACAAGAAGGTTAACATAGAATTAACAGTTAAATGAATAATCAATAGTTAACAAGAGATACATAGATGATTTACGGACAAGAGTTTTGTAATTTCATATCTACTTCGATTGAACGCAGCTCTACCAACCACTTACTAGCCAAATTTCAAGCATTAGTGCACAAACGAAACTACGAGAGCTTAATGTCAGACTGCAGGCTCACAGACAAGCTATCCGGAGCAATAAAGTCGTGTTCCTTAAACAAACAATAAATATTGTGACCCTGAACAAATTTACTGGAAATCCACATATCAAATTACCTACGAAAAGTAACCTTATTCAGACTAACATGATATGATCAAAATTCGTATAGGCAATTTCAAATGTTAATTACCTGGTCATTGAATTCAGTATGTGATCAACGCAAGCGATTATACAAAGATCTTAATCAATGGCGTAGGCCGTGCACTGTTTTATCACAGCCCTCCGATACCAAGACAACAACCACCACAACAGTGTAGACTTAAGTCATGGCGAAGGAGTTTCACGGGTACTGTGTTGACAATAAACAGGTTAGAAGTGCCATGATACAATTAGACGGCGGTTTGAAAGTACTTGGACAGATTAAGATAAAGCGAACTCACAGTTTATCGCTGTGAAGACCATGACTGGTGTTCATCATCCACCTTCAATACGGGTTGATATCATCTGGATGAGTATCCTACAGGTGATCTGATATAATTGTATTTGTAATAAAAATGGCCCTCATTCTTACCATTTATTCACATTCATTTTTCTGGTGGATGATAGAAATGTGTAATTACGACTAGCATTAATCAATTTCAGGTTAATTTTCCCTTTGAGTAAGAATAGTACAGTTCTGTCTGTGATTGAACGATACACACTCCTTAACCTAAGGCCAAACCACACTAGTTCGGTTATAACACCAAGTAAATAGGTTTCAGAATGTCAGCGTCAAACGTAGTACGAAGTAAGTTAAATAGCTTCGTGTAGCCTCATGTTCTCCCCATACATAGCAGTTGACTGGTCGCTGTATGTACAGTTATGGAGAATGAGCAAACTCAGCGTCGTGTCATTTGTGGGGTTTGAGAGGGTGACTGCAGTAAATAAAATCAATGAATCCACCTTCTGTAACGGTTAGCATTACACTAAACTAATATTCTTACAGTCGCTTTTTATTTCTGATATGAAAGATCTCGAACGTTTTAAATGAAGGATTTCAGTTGATGAGTAAACTCCTAATGTCAACATTGAGATTTTGGAACATTTCCAGTTCATCAGACCCATAGTATCTCAATCCATCAGTCAGCATGGATTAATCAAACATTAAAATCAGAACAACGGTGGCGTTACACACATTTAAATCTGAATATTTTCTCACATGAATATAAAGATCAGTGGTGTAGGTGAACTTCATACAACCATCAAACATAAGTCGCTGAGGCGTTCTACTGCCTTTTTCTTCAATCTGGTTTTTATTATCCCCATTTAATATCATCCCAAAAGACAACGTCGTTTAGCTGTGGATGCAGTGTGTTATAAGATATTTTGCTGACCAAGCTCTTTGTTCCCTGACGAAAAGATTTCGACTCTGACAGACATGTAGCTTTTGCTATAGGCAGTGGACATGCGTGCAAAAACTGAAAAACTTCAACATTTCATCAAGTGCAAAATGAAGTAAAACCCAATGGTACGAATACAGAAAAATGAAGGATTACTGACAGAGTATACAATCTTCGAGTTTCCAGTAAACAGTATTCGGTGTTGAACACGACGCCCAAACTACCTGCCTTCATTTGCACTAAATTTTTGTGCGGATGTCTTACAGAAGTATCTCGCGAACTTGTTCCAAGTGCCAGCGAAACAATGGCAAAAGAAAAACGAATTTTCCAACATCTAAAGGTCGAATGTTGCGTATGAAACGTTAAGTTAGAGAAAACACAGTGGCTCGCGGCCATTCTACTCACTTGCGCTTCCCAATCAGCCCCCATTTAATATGTCATCCTTATTGTTTTAAAAATCGTTTTGTGCTGCTTAAATGTGTGACACATGGAAAAAGGTTTGTATGTAGAAGTGTTTTGTGTTGTTTAGTAAATGGTAATCGTCATCCGCAATGCATAGAGCAGCATGTGAAACGTCTTACTCAAATTATGTCCATTTCCACCAGTCGGCGGGACCGCGATGACCTACGCTCACAGGTATTCTTTTAAGACACAGGGTGTGTGAACGGAACTGCAAGTGGTGCGGTGCAAGCCAATTATGTTGTCAGTTATATGGAGGCGCCCCTTGATTTTGGTCAGCCTGACAGGCTAATACGGAAACGAATGCCTCCCCCCTAACTATCCTTCAATTAATTTGAGACAGTTTTGTGAAATAACTGGCTTCATATAATCGACGGTCTCGTAACAGTCACTGAACAAGCTTCCATGTAGTTTTCGTTGAAACATATGTGCTTAAAGTCACCTCATTTTGAAATGTGCTGTATCCTGCATAACTTTACACTAATTAATCTGCTTACCATTAGTCAACATTGGTCTTTTTAAGTTAAAATTCATGCACTGGAACAAATCACTGAAGGTCCTGGTTGAAAGCAAGAATTGTGATACTACTAAGCCACACATAAATATGTGTAACAAGTTAGCTTAGAACAATCTTCTAGGCAACGGTCATGCTCCAATACCTTCTCAATCTTACTGATTATTTTATCGTGAACCGTGTTTCACACATGGACTTCTGTATGCTCGCACACAAGCACACACCCATTTACTAAGCGCTTTAGCTAAGCCTGTACTTATTCTGTTGCAACTGACTGAGCAACCGAATGCATGTCAACATCGTTTTTGTTACTTTGGGTGCGCAACCCTTAAAGAACAAGTTTTCGGTCATATTTTTGCCCAAACTTCTGTGACTCGTTTTCACTTTTTATTAGTACTAAACACTTGAGTTTATTATAACTGAATTTTGACCTTTCGTGATACTTAAACCAATTTTTTCACGCTGTCTTAATTGATGCCAGCTTATTAAACGACAAAGTTGTATCAACGTCGACAGAAAAGACTGGTATGTGTCCAACTTTTCATAGCTGGATCCATCGGACACTGCTTCTGCCTCGGTTCTCCTAACCGCGATTACTTAATGTATTCCATAAAAATCGAGACAGCCAACGCAAGATGATTCAAGAAAAAAAAACTGGTATTTTGTGGTGTTTAAGAGAACCGTCTGTCTCATCCTTTTAACAGACACGCGCACAAACTTAACGGAATAATCTAGCTATCTGATTATTCCTTGTAGATGAATCAGAATTTCCTGTGGCATACGTTCTTTGAAGAAAACACGAAATCACCTTGGTTCCTCTCTGATAACGAGACTGAAACTATATCCATAACACCCAAACTGAAAAGATTATGAAGTTGTCAGACAACGAATCCGCAAAGTCTGGTATCCGAGCAAATGGGCTATCAGATTAGATCCTTGCCATAACCGCGACTGTCCGAGATGAACACTGCAACCCGCTGATGTAAACATGATGATTACATCACATAATCGTAATACAGACACTTATTACGTCGACCCACAATTAGCATGTCACTGAGCAAAGTATCTATAGGTTTTTTACCAAATGCTAAGAATTACCGACGATCCAAAACAAATCGACTTTGGCCTCTGTCATCCGCATTATATTAGTCACGTGATAGGTAAGTTGTCATTCTCCAAAATATTGAACGAAAGCTCTTAATCCAATGCGTTAGTGATCAACATAGTTCAGCTTTATCGATTTACCCAGGGCTGTAGACAGTTTTCACCTCAGAACCTACATTGCAAACATGACCGTGCAAACTTTCGGTTAGCCACCTCGTCAGGCAGAGATGAACCGTCACCAAACGCGGTCCAGCTTTATGATGACAGTCGAAATTATAATGGACAGTTGACACAATCCGAAGATAACTGTTCTTCACACCTGTGTAACCAAACGAGAGGTCAACAAACTGTTCAGGTATACAGCACATGCTAATTAATGGACCATCTAGTAACTATTGGTCATCGTAGTGACTTACTAGCTCCGCACTGTTTATCCGTAGAACTCCGTGAGAATTACCAGTTAAATACCCTTAAAAATAGGTGGATTTCAATGTTGTTGATATACATTCACTGGACACAAACGTTTGTTTAATGCCATAAGTGGAGCAGTTTTTTCATCATTCTGTTAAGGAGCTATATAGTTTGATTTCTTAAGCAACGGTTGCGTGCAGTATGGTCTCACTAAGACAACTGAATCGAGGGTATGAAGGTATAGTCTGAAAGGATGATGTTGAAGGGGTACAGAAGTTAGGGAATGTAATACTGTCAACTTTGTTCCTTGACTGTTGCTGTGCAACGTGTTGCAAGAAGTGGCTATCACATGGTTTGCAATGTTGCACTCACCTGTGACGGAGATGAAAGTCATGTCTGAGGGAGTGGGTGCGTCTTTAAAATTGTATTAAACACACCCTGGGTTACTGATGAGTAGTCGGGTTAATTCTGTCAGTGTAAATTTTCCGAGAGTGGACTTCCGAATATGGAGGAAATTTAGCCCCTATGGTTGCTCCCATGGTTGTTGTCCCTGTCAATCTACCCTAGTGTAATAGTGAATTATGAATAGCTATGTAGCATTAAGTCCTACTAGACAGCATCAAATACTCAGTTGTTTGTGAAATGCTGTCTGTAGCTTATAAGGTCAGTAAACGCTTGAGTGCGGAAAAGCAATTCTCCATCTCACTTCAAGGGTAGAAGCATGTAACCTGTGCAACCCATTTCCACTTGATAATGTTCACAATGGCTTCATCCACTTTGTGTCTGTTTGTCGTCAGATTGATGTTCTAGGTGTAAGTGTACAATCTGATCAATTTTCAATTTTATAAACCGTACACAGTTTGAACCAATGTTGTGCTTAGCAATCAGGTATTTACTGTTCCTAATTTTCTTATCGGGCACTATATATGAAATCAATTATGTTCGGTTGCCCTGCCCGACTGCACAGACATGATGTGACAGGGTGTACACTTCGTTAACTGAGTCATTGGTCAATGAAAATCCGCTCCAGTAGAATGATTAATGGGGACAATTTGGTAAATGCGACTGAATTCCTGACCGCTTTAGGCGCGAACTAGCCTGGCCGGCCGTTGGAACAAGTCACACCGAATTAACCAACAACGCATTCCAGCCTGCCCCAGTGACATGATATTGATTTATGCCGCGCGTTGTTCTTTGTGTAGGCGGGTCTTGCAGATTAAACAACAGCTCGAGCTTATGTACATGAGTGTGGACATGTGCCAACCAAAACATATGTTGCTTTAACATGCCATCGACCCTAATAAAATGGAAACTGTCGAGCTGCTTGATCTGGACATTTTAAGTTTCGTACATCTGTTCAGAGGACTAAATATGTGAAACGACGGTACCACTTTGTGTGTCCATTCAAGCGCAACAAGCGATAATCACAAATTATGTATGCTTGATTTTTCAGTGTTATCACCGTGGTGCACTGCTCATTAAAACAAAGAGCAAAGTAGAATAAAACTAACTGACCAATCTCAATTCGTGGTTATTTGTCGTCAATGTAGATTTTTTAAATTCTGAATTACACCTAATACAAGATATCAGGTAAAACGTGAAAATCATATTGGTACTTATAGCTACGTGACTGTCACGCACTTTGAAATAACGCAGCGTTTAGTATGAACCTCCAGCTCTGTTGTATTCAGATTGCTAGAATCTAGGCACTGGTTAATCACAATAGAAACGAAAATATTGGAAATGAATAGTAGGAGTTGAAGCCAATCAGTATGACATTTATGTCAGGCATGGGTATGGAAACTTTTATTCAAATACACATACCTAAAATCCAACGGTTGTTTGTAGCAGGTAAATACGCAAATTAACAATCCAGCATTGCACTGTAGTGACACTCGCTGTGAACTGCCATCGGACACAGTTATTCGGTTTTTGAAGAAAAGAAAGTATCTGGTTTTGAAATTACGTGTACAACAGTAAAAACATGCTGATTTCTGTTGAATCCATTTAAAATCTGCGGTCCGGTCAGTGTGAAAAGACGTCATAAGTAAAACCAATCAGTGGACTGCATTCGGCTTTTGGATTATACGTGAATAACGAAAAACGCGAATTAACCAAACGGACTGATCGATACTTTTGGCAATCAACCAAATCGGTGATGTTATACTCATGTCTTTGTGAACATATAAACTGCCTGTATCATTGCAAGTTAATATCATGACTCCGCATAGTGTTTTTCAATCATGTGGGTACACAACAGTGCCATCAGTTTGCCTCTTAAGTCCTTCGGTTAACTTCAGAAAGATAGAACTAAAATGTTATCAGTTCTTAGAAGACCAGCACAAAAATCTTCTCTGTGTGAATACCTACTTATTAACCTTTTCGTAAGCGTAACGCATAAAAGTATCCCTGTTGGATTTTTTCGAGCGACAAACAGTATGCGTAGGTCCTTTCATTTTGTTAAATGCAGCTATTCAATTTTAGACTGTACGAACCAGTTTTAGTGCAGTCACCCAATTTATTTTAGGGGGACGTCTTTCTTAATAATACTAACCGGTCGGTACAGCAACGGATTTACAGGGAGCTGTTTCCGCCATCCGATTTGTACTCATTCACCACCTTGGAGCATTAAACGTAGCTGGATGGTCAGTAACTGTAGTACGTGTGCGGGGTTAGACAGTTTTGAAGAGTATAACACTAATCTATGCATTTGGACATATGTTACCCGGGTTTACTAACGTTAGGCGCTGTTTGCATAAATGACACACACTGAGCCAAATAACCGGATAGTCATCGCTCGTACGGTGTTGTCCACTGTGAGGCTACTGAAAGACCGATGCCAACTAGAACACCCAAAAGTTATCAAGGTGGTACTCTGTTGAGAATCACAACGTAAATATTATGGATTACACAGTAAATGTGTTTTAAACTGTGATGAAAACATCTACAGTGCTGTGATAGAGGAAATAGGAAACGCAATTCAAGATCAACATTCCGTACAACCTGATAGCACGTGTACCTGAATCATAAATGCATCTGGAAACAGATTAGGCCAGAACTTAATACCAGTTCTTCATTACCAATTCCGCATGAGCAAACCGAGCAACTCCTGGTGACCTCGAACGATGTTACCCAAAATGATCAAAGCACATTACAAGTAGTTTACAATCGTTCTCATGGTTCCGGTGGGTGGTACAGTCTGAGGATCGTTTGATGGCCTTATCAGTGATATACAATGATGATCATGGTAATCGCAAACTCTCTTGATCAAAACGGTTGCTCCAGATATCACACATTCATCTTTTCTAATTGATAGGCATAAACGCTGATACACTACCTATCGAATGTGTCAGCCAGTAATTACGTGTTCAGGAACAGTTTGCTGATGCTCTAGCAACGACGGCAGCGCAAACTGACGGTGCAATTACGAAGTGGTGGGTGAAAGTTTATTGTGATACTAGATGTCAGCCATTGATTACATATCTAACGTTACTGGTTTTCATCAACACATATTTTGGATTTGCAATAATTGTTCATTTCCATGTCAACACGGAAATTGTCTTCCGGTTGTTCTGTCAAATTTATTCAGAATTAGTTATAGTTCCCGAATTCTGTTCACGGTAACAGTTGCGTTTCCCCAGTGATCACGTATTTCACACACGAGTGATTCTTCTACCATTTGTGGGACACACTTAAAACTACTGCTGGAGTAAAGATGAAGTTCATCTGGAAATTTTCGAGCACTGATGCATAAAACCATTAGATTTTTCAAATACTTGTTCTCAAACCGGAACTATTTGTCAATTGGACTATTCGATACATTTTAAAGAGCATAAGCCGGCAGGAGAATAATCATTGTACTGACTTATAGTATTGACATTATCTTGTGAGCTGAGCGGAATTGCTGAAAATCACCTGGTTGATGGGTTTCGATCACCGACTATGTGTACATATGAAGACGTTTCGCATACCGTTTTAGTGGGAAAACTGAGTTCTGGACGGACAGAAAGTGTAGACGAAGCAAACTTGCTGGTTAACATATTTCAGATAGTTATCATAACACAGTGTGAACAGCAATATGTTGCGTCAAACTGGACGCTTGTATTGATGCAAGGTTTGATACTGTGATAATGATATGCAGGATGTAAGTCAAACGACATGGAGAGACAATCTGGCGTACATCGAGCAGCTGTAGTATTCCGTTGACGGCTGGCACCTCATGCTATCAGCTTGCTGCTCCGTTCAAGGCTTTAATGGTTTTGTAATCCTTATGCTTGGAAACAGTTTGATACAGCCTAATAAAAACATTGTTTTGGCTTGGCTAGGTGGCAAAGACATGTATATCTTTCAGTCATGATAACTGCAACAAACCGAGATTCATTCAGTGAATCCTTCAAATGTGGTAAGTCAAATGCGATGTAATTCGTGTTCCACAAAATCCTGTAACCGAAAAGTTTTCGGAAAGATCACATTCTTGGTCAGACACTCCGTAAGTGCAGGTGAGTATCAACACGGAACCCGTCCGGAAAGCTCAGTGTGATCTTTGCTGTTGAAGATAAACCAGGTTTATTTACTGTGGATGATCACCATTGCAAGACGATCTAGATTCAACAGACTAGTATGCTTGTTGTCGGATAACAAACTACTGTCAAGTCTGTCCTTTATGACACTGGTTTTCCACCAGACACAAGCCCCCACGCCGCCAATCACATATCTCTTTACAGTTCCACATGCAACTTAATCAGGATCGCATATGACTTCTAAGACCTGTCTATGCAGAAATCATGCCCACTGTTTTTATTCTGTCAGGTGCCTCACCATGAATGGGTACTTCCTATCGGAATTTATGGGGCGTGAACGTGTTAACAGCGTGGTATCCTGATATCTATTTTACCAGTTTTACCAGTTGCTTATCTAAAGTCATCACAGGATCTCGTTCGTTTGACTACCGCATGTGTCCGCTGTTTTAACTGCGATGAGGTAGGCAGTAAGCTGTCATTCATTTGACCTGTACTGGTCTGCTGTCTGACATGTCGGTGGAAGTCTAGTTAATATGAACTAATAGTTTTCTGCATTTTGTTGGGTTTGTAGTTAAGTCGATCGCACCAGCTTTCACCTTGTTCTATTCTTTTTAGTTTCCCACCAGTAAACATTAGTGTTGGTTTGTCAAAATACTTTTACGACTGGCCAAGTTTGGCTGTGTTGTGTCATGTTTTCTATCGCGATACCTGGTCAAAAGATTTATCATTAAATGGACGTGCTATATCTGACATTAAACCTTTCAAAAACCGTTCTTAGGATAATAGGTTCCGACGCCTGCTGTTTATTTAAAAGCAGGCTGTGGCACTTGCTGTTGAGAATACGTGTTAAAAATATGCAGTGTATCAGAGTAAACGTGTTAAAATATTAGTTTCTTGAAAGAACGTGAACAAACTAGTAGGTTTTTTTGCGAATCGACGTTGTAAAGTGTGACAACACCTTTGGAGTCTTCTTCGATAGTCGCTGGTGTACAAATTACCTTTTTAATTCGATTATTAGTCTGCAGATTACCTGCGGGTTATTGTACTTCATACTCTGTTATTTAACTGCATGGTACTAAATGTGTGTAGACCATTGTGAATTTTGATCGAAACGAACTGCACCCGAGATTCAGACGATCGAAATCAATCTTTTCGTTGACACTCGACTAACGGACTATGAATTAATCAAAAAATATGATTATGCATGAGTATCATGTATCACACTACACAGTTTTGGATACTACCTGTACCCCATTTTAGATCGAAGTGACTTTTAAACACGTTTAATTTGTCTTGACTTGCAAACCTCGGCTTCATGTGAGAGAAATAGAGCCTGATAACGCCATCACTGTAAAACACGATTCAGTCTATTGGTCAAACTCCACGGTACAGCATAATTTGTTTGAAAGCGCTCAAAATGAACCTTGGGAAAACAAAAACCGTTCAGTGAAATTTCCAGGTTAAACCACAGTGTCTTAAAAACTTGAATAAGGGATGTTATTTTCCCACATAAAGTTGATGATCAAGAGTGTAGGGTGAAAATGACAGCTGCAGTCATGCACTGACAAAGTAGAGCTGTAATAGGTACGCTCAAACAACACGCAACACCAGTCGTTTTTATCTTATGGCAGGAAGCGCTCAATAAACATGCCGAATCACATGGTACTATGTCTTCAAAGTGCACATGAGAGCTGTCAAGCAAACGTTGCCTTTTCTTTCTTGTGACTGATTCTGCGATATTTAAGTTGATTGCGGCTACTCACAGAAAATATTTTAACTCAGTTTGATCGTTGTAATGCGGAAATGTAAACCAATACGAAACCTCCAAAAATAACAACAAGACCATTCGAAGTTGTCGAAAACGATTTGAGAATTAGGAATGAGAATGGTACGCCAGCTTTACTTCTTAATGTAATACAACATTGACGTTGACGAAACTCGTGCTGTCAACAACTGATGATTGTACAGTCCCGATTCGCATAACAAAAATTAACGGGTCGCCGATGACTATGCGCCTGTATAATTGTTGTCACAATGAACAAACCATGACTTTGATTGATGAACGATGACTTTTCACTACACTATTTTCAAATGTTTATAACATTCGGCCGGTAATCTTCGAAAAGAGGCATCAGGCTGTAGCCCCAATCTTGTTAGAACTCGTCATTTGTGCTTGTACGTATCATGGCCCAAATGTGAACTCTGGTTCACGTTGTCATGATGCAACCGTTTTCATCAGTTCAATATTCACCCAACATTATCGACAAATGCACTGCAGTACGTCACTAGCTAGACATTCGGTCGTTCAGTTGCTTGTGAAATTGATAAAGTTACGACCCCACTATTACTGGTTGACCGCCTTATACCCGAGACCCTTCAGCAAACGAGAATCACAAGCATTATGCAATCTGCTTGGTAACGTCGTGGTTGCTGATATATTGGAGGCGCAATGAATGTTAATGATTGCACATAGCTTACAAGGAAGAAACAGTCAATACTTGTCTGAGTTGAGCGTGGGCATTGATTAAAACACTAGCCGTAGTGAGAGTATGTACTACCGTCGATCACTAACAAAGGGAAGGTCGGAACCCCATGCATTTTGAATTTGTCAGCTGAAAATTTAACCCGCTTGCAAACTAGTTGGCATAGTTTGGGTGATATTCAGCAAATCTCAGCTGAATCTCCCACTGTTTGTCAATAACAAACCACTACGCACGCTGATTAAGGGAATTTTTTCGTGGTTACATTACCTTACGACTTGAAACTATCATGGAGCACAGATTTCATGGAAAAATTGAGCCTGGGTGATAAAAGCCTACTTTTAGTAAAGAATGAATACTGTCAGTATACGCTCACTGAAGAACATCTGTTTGCATAATACTTGTTTGCCTTGCATTACGAAGTCTGGGCTAAAGTGACATTTGCCATTCCATTTTAGATAATTGAGTGCTACAACGCCAAAAGTAATAGTTTGTATGTTACTCCATCATTTTCCAAAAAATCAATAACCAGATTTTCTGATTTTCTAGGCCTGTTGTCGGTCACTTCGGCGAATTCTGACCAACTGGAATTCGACAAGATCACTGTAAATAATGTCGGAAGAGTCGGGCTAACAATCGTCGACCCATCCGCACTGGTGTGCATCCCTCAAGTACGTTGTCTGCCTGTTTGTTGCTTATCCGTAGGTTATGTGGATATCATGGAAAAAAACACATTAATGTTAAGTGGCTTGATAGCTCAGAGCGAGAATAACCTGTATGTTTCGGAGTCGGCTGTTAAAGCGCACACAACCCTGTCACCCAATGACCGACGCTACAACAGTCATACCCCCAAATGTCAAGTCAACGGTCATGGCAGGTGGCACCGCAAAATTTGCTATTGGGCCGATCTACTACACTCTTCTTTGGACAGAATAAGGGTGCATGACTAATGCTATATGGAGCATTTTCCTTTTCTGAGGTGATTACCCAAAATGTTAAACCATTCTCATTCTTGTTCATCTGTGCATTCAAAACAATGCGAATCGTTGTGTAAATGTGTAAATATTAACGTCAATGAAGTGTGAACTGTTACACACAACTAAAATGAACAAGATTCGAGGTTACATGTTGCAGACTGATCCACAAGAATTCACTATCTGTCCACTAACTTGAGTGTTTTTACATAGTAGTATGTACTGACAATGTCAAGAAGGAGTTTATACAGACAGAATGTACTCAAGGTGCATTTGCCCAGGTTCGTGTTTGTTATATCGGAGTTTCTATTGAGAAAATTCCATAAAATGCGTAGATGCAGATGATTTCACTGTAATGTCCCATTTTCAAAACACTCTGTGTACTAGTTTCATATGAACTGTTCGTTTTCTGCAACGGTTTCCTTCGTTAGTTTTATATTTACTTGAAAAATGCTTCATTCTTTAAATCAGTGTTTGGGAAACATTTTGTTCAATTTCAGTGCATCATAAGCCTCACGAAAACACTACATAACATGATAACATGACAACACATTTTTAAAGCGCAGAATCTGTTGATATCTTTGGAAGCGGACTGGGCCAACAGCCATAACACTGTGCTTATTTGTTGCATTTTGCCTTCGGAATTCTATGTGGAGGAGTTGAAAAATCGGAAAGGAAACCAGACAACAAAATCTTGACCGTAATAGTCAGATTTTCAAAAGAAAGGCTAAATGTTTCGAAGGATACGGACACGTAAACTGCAACGAAATTTAACTCGAATGAATGAATTAGCCAACCAAAAAACAGAGATAAATCGCAGTCCAAAACCGACACTCCCAAGAAGCTTGCTGTTCACTGGTTGATGTGCTTCCTTTTATCAGTAACGCAAAATAAAGTCGGTTCAACCGAATGAAGTGAACATTGCGAGAAGCATGATATGAGTCCAAGAAGATTTTTATTCCACACAGCTAGCTTGCAGTTCACAGCAGTGAACGGTATGTATTGTTTCCAAAATCAACGCTCCATTCCCTTCTGTTGCTAATGACCTGAATTTTTAGTTGCACAAGGCTCATCTCTGTTCTTTCTTTCAAAAATGCTTTTGACAATATCAGTCGTGTATTTTGAGTGAGTTGATATGAAATGGCAAAGTTCTCTACACCAATCCTAAAAGAATCTAAAGTACAGTATGACAACCGTTCTCGAAACAGCAACATAGTAAATTGGTGTATGAGATCTGAATTCATTACTGCCGTTAATCATTTTAATCAGTAAAGTTGTGGGACGACGGTGGTTGCCTCTGTATTCACAGACTCCCTAATCATGCTTGATGAAATACCATAAACAAGTGCAGGCCAATAAGCTTACTACAAAGCTGATTTAACATACGCTTGCGGTCTTTAAGCGGATGAATTACTTGTCACTCTCTTGAAGCATAACCGGTCAAATTTGTCAGAACAACATTCATCTGCTATAGGTGTTTTCAACTGAAAGCCTATTCTTCAATCTTTACGGTTTTCATTATCGTGGAAACACGTTAGTTCAGCTTACCATAATTTGAACTGATCATGGGTGCTCACAAAATGCCATTTGTTTGAGTACGTAATGCCCTGCAACAAAATTATTCGGAAAAGGTAGTTGTTACTTCGAACGCCGAAGTCATTAGTGCTTTAAACCAGGCGTCTTTGATGCGAGCCCGTTTTATTGTTCCGTCTGCCACTTCTGATGAAATCAAGTTAGATATTTTGTCTACCATTACTGATCTCAGAAAAATTATGCATCTTAAAATTCAGTGATTGTTTTTTCCTCCCTTGTTTTCCTTGCCGATGACCACCTGCTTTGCTACTCTTAACTTTGCACATCACCTACTAACGTTGCTCAGAACCCTGATGAACTTGGAGTGGTCGTTTAGTCTTATGTAAGTTATGTACTCGTTAATTTCCCCATCCCAAGGTCACCAATACCGAATTCATTGCATATGTGAACATACCACAGAGAACTAAAATCATACACATTTCATTAAACAACGTAGTGTACAGTCGTGGTACTAATCACCGTAAGATGAGACCTATGTTTTCGACTAACTAACGAATGATCGAACATTTGATTGCACAAAGTTATTTTGCAAAACAATTATTTTTAAGATTCGATTATTGATTGGATTTCTGAAACCGCTGTTTTTTGCGTCATTCTCGGGTTCATTGGTCACGACAATATATTTTTTGAAATTGACTGATAATTACTGCTAAAAAGTGTGCACAATTTTTTCAGTTTTATTTTAACCCAAAAACTTTTGTTTTTGCAACAGTACTGGCTAATAAAGTTGTTGTTCAAGGTGATCTTAATAATATTGTCTTTGAGTTGTTTTTGGTCATTTCGTTTATTGATCTTGAGTGCGCACGTTCTGTGGCTACTTTACCACTGTTTCTCATTACTATAGCACCTTCCCAAGATCAGTAAACTTTTTAAGTTCGAGTGGTAACTTTCACTGCCATTCCAGTCTTTCTGGTGCAGTTCCGTGAAACCTATCCACGAGTCAGTAACCATCATTGGGCACAAAATTAGGCAGATTAATGTAACCCGCTCAACCTGCAAAAATCCGGGAAACGCATCGCGTGATCCATACTGTCACCATTCATATCCATAGCATTTTTATGCACAATTTTTTCACCAATTGCTCAGGTTGGATATAACTTTACCGTCCCTATAGACTTCTCCTTAAACGCTTTTCACCTCATCTTCCAGAAATGTGTGTCAACACCGTTGATTCGCGATGCACCGTAACTTCGTTTTTTCTACTTCGAAAGTGCTCACGAGTCCAAACTTCGAATAAGTCAAATTGGTTCCCTTTTTCAACGGTATAACTAAATAAGCCTGATTTTTTTTCAGGTTGACTCGTAACTGTAACTCTTACAAAGATTATACTACTCTCAACCTATATTCAGGGGATACTCATGTTATCCACTCAACGTACTGAAATGGTATCATTAGCCGTCAGTCATGTTACCATTTTCCAGTTGAGTATCTTGTTTTTGGGAGTTTTTTGGTCATCACTTTCAGTGCGGACGAATGAGTGGTGTAGATTGAATAAACGTGCGATAGTCCTCACGCGTCACACAAGGTTGTTCACTGAGATGTCCAAAGCAGTACATTTGAAGGGGTTAATTAATCAATCCGAGCAAACAAGTAAAACCGTAGCTAATTTGCACAGCATGTGTTATGTAATACATCTTCTCAGGAGCAGATTCAAAGCCGAGCCTATCAGAAGATCTAAGTGAACGGAGAATTTGTAGTGAAGCGCGAACGATGTTCAAACTACAAGCGGTAGAGTGCTTCTACCGTAGCTGTTTATGGTGAAATAAAATGAATATAACACTGTTATAAAGTGAATAATTACCAGTCATCTGTGTACTTTTTAAGATACTAGGAAATCTGAGGTTTCAGGATAATCAGGATGCTACAAAAAACACTGGTAAACATTTTCGGGAGGGTTACACTTTTCCTTATTGTTGAAACTACAAATTTCGTCGCAAGTTTGCATCATGGTAGATTGTGAGTGGGTCTGTTACCTTGTCTGTTATGTGTTTGCTCCTCAAATGAATTAGTTGCCCTGAGTAAGGTCCAAAACTGTCCAAGCTATTGTGTGTGTCACCTTAGACAAATCCGCTACTTTCCCACAGCCATAAGTCCGTTTTTACAGTTAAAGCATTCAAGAGTTTAGTGGAGAAGGTCCACGTAGACTCACAGACTGAACTCCCTAAGAGTAGAGAATAAGTAATCGTTCGTAAGAAATACTCCGCGATTTATCACGCGAACTGTCTTGCTCATTGTCATTGATGAGTTAGAAATGTTTTTGCTCAGTTAAACGGCTCATGGCACGGGTATGTGCAAGTGAGTTTTTCCCACATGTAGGATACCCAGTTGATGAATGTAAGCCAGAATTATCCACTGCGTTGCGTTCACTTCTGGCCTATAATATGCAGGTATTTCCTGGCGTCTTGTCAAGAAGACTGACGATTTATGGACCATTTTTTTTAATCGTCCTTACGGAATTTTCTGAGACTCGTGTATGCCATGATGTTCTCGATCGGTCAGATGCCACTTTCAATTGGCACAAGACAGTGACTGGAGACAGATCACAACCTACCCTTTTTATTAATTATATGTAATTACTTGCTGTTCACGTAAATTGCCTGTTTGGCGATTGTGGTTCTTCTACCATCAAGCCATTTATTGTGGTTCGCAGTAAGGCCAGAAACAAACTGTTAACACGTTTTAGAGATCGAATTCTTAAAGTCAGGCGGTCACCACTGAAGACCCTAAAAAACAGAGATAATGAAAAAGATACTACCAAAAAATATCTGAAGTACTTGATTCACATTTCACACACAACACATTTGCTGACTATTGAATGACGACGCAGATCGTATCAATATCTGAAACGAAGTGAACATCTTTCATCCGTTTTTCTGCAAGTCAGTAGAGTTTCAAATTACCTAACACCCATGAGTATTTAAATGAACATCACAAACTCCAAACCACACCGCCCGCAACTTTTAGATTCAGCCTTTGGGTTTCTTCCTTTTTCAGCTTATTCTTTTGTTTTTCTTTTTGGAACTAATAAAATGTGTTTAAGAGATTATAGCAATGCATTTCTCAACATTTATACTGAAGAGTTATCTCAAGTAGTTGACGAGTTCAACAGTTACTACTCAATCACTTGTCGTTTACACTAATTTTCAACCAATCGTACCTGTTAATGGTTACATATTCTCGGAACTTCAGTGGTACTGGTCTTCTGCAATGACCTGATTGCATACATTGTCACTATGTGAAATATTGAAATCAAGATGTACGATGTCTTATTGTCTTGATTCAAGATTTCCCATTAATTGATGTGGTTGTAATATCGTGATGGGCATTATCCACCGGCTAAACAACGACCGTGTTGAGAATAAACTTGCACGAAACAACCACCGTGATCTCTTCCTACATATTGCTTTATATTAAATGATCGTATACTTTCTTTAAGAATATGGTGGTAACTCAGTCGAAAAAATGCCAGTGAGTCCAAACAAGAGTTCACACGGTTTGCAAAGAGAGAGAATGGCTAATGATTGGATTTTAAAACGCCATCATTCAAATTATCGTGTAACCATTGAATCTTTCAGCAAAGGTCCCGATTACTGCCTAAGTCTGTAACATCGCGAGTTTTAAATGAAATCATACGGCATACTGAGGTCTGCGCACGATTGTTTGCGGATCGGTTAGGCAAGCGTTCGAAAGTTTTCCTAACCAATACTGTCCGCTTTAAAGCATACTGAGTTACAATGATTAAAAATGACATTAAACAAAAAGAAATTTCCGCAGAAAATACTCGGATTGTACCCCCGGATTAACTGTATTGAAACTTTATTTTCTGCGTTTTGGTACGTAAACTCAGTCTACGGTCCACGGTGTGATTTTTGGCCCTTGGCATTGTACACCAATCCTGAGTTTATTCCGCACTTCCATCTGCACAAACTGACCACTTGTATTACACAGTCGTTTAACCAACTGTTGCCACATCTGTACAGAACGCTGCAGATACGAAAAGTATGAGTGTATGTTGATGATTATATCATCGTTCTGTACAAAATTGCCGGCGCTTTGTGTCGGAAGCGGCACAACCGATGAGGTTAAACATACACAGTCCGTATGTGGTCTATTCCCCTGTTGACCTATTTGATGGTCAGTATTGGGCAAATAAACAGTGATAAAGTGCTGAATGACGAGTATAACGTTCAGGATCTAATGGTAGGACCTGTAGTGTAAGATAACCAGAGTAATAGTCCAAGTACCTGTCTGGAAAGTTCAAGTAGGGTAGTTCGACCACAAATCAATATGGCATTTAAACCATAGTAGACAAGCGAGACTCAAACTTAGAGGATAAGTATAAATGCCAAGAGAAAAGTGTGAACAACCTGTTATCATCATGGTTTGTCTCCAATCAGTCAAAGTGTTTATCCTTAGAAAATCCTCTTCAAAACAATTGTGGTCCAACAAATTCATGTTCAAGGAAACGAACAGTGCACACAATTATTCTGAGCCGACTGAATGAAAGTGTACATTACAATGTTTTTCATAAAATTGGTACTGTTGCTTCAGATTTCCTAGGCTTGAAGTACTTATTGATCCTTTATCTGCCACGGTGGTCGATTTTGACTTCAAATGTGAGTCTCTTTTTGCATGCACGTGACTTACGTATTCATTCAGCCCAGCTGTGGGACTGAATTATCTTGTCTCATCATGATGTGTATGAAAACCACACACCAGCTCAAAATATTGTAAGCTGATACGGAGTAAGTTCTGCAATAAACATCTAAACTGTTTAATTTGCGCACACTGTGACTTCGAAGAGCATGCCGGAATTGTAACAGATTACTCTGTAGCCAGGCTGCAGTTGGTACAGTGTGATTTGATACTTCTACTGGTTCGCTTGACACAGTCCCAGACTAATTCGTTAATTATAGTTCACGTCAAACGCGGCTGCGTGAAACTATACCTTAATTCTAGGTCTGCTTGTTCAACCTCAAACCATTCTTTTAAAACGTGACTTGAAATTTTAGCACGCAGCCTGAATACGGGACAAGTTATTTATCAAAATAAAACATTGCTTTTACGAACAAGGTCAGGAATAGGAAAACTCTGTCGGTTTGCTGGTAGCAAGGGATGACAAAAATGTGGTTCTAAAGAAAAAATGATTTCCGGATTGTTAACACATTCTTGAACAGAGTTGTCTGCTATTTGACCGAATTAAGGGAACGGCTGAGCAAGTTCCCTTCGATCACTATTGCTTGTGACGTAACAATATCAAGTTGGTAATCTTGTTAATAAGCTTCCATGTTTCCCCCGAAGAAAATTTTGTCTAATTCTTCCAGTAGATTAGTATACGTTGAAGTGATGAATATTCAGATCCGCACTTCCAATAAGAGTTGTCATTGAAAATTACCGTTTTTCAAATTGTGATAACTGACTTCATCCTTTCATGCTATGCACGTAGTGCTCCGATTAATTTACCCTTGTGACATAATTGAAAGGTCGTAACTAGTTCGCAACACTTCTTCCATCTGTCATAGCAAATAAAGGCAAAGGTTAAATCAGACGTCCTATTTCTTGTTACTGTATCTATGATACTAGAAGACAGCCGATCAACAGAAAGCTTAAAATTTGTTGTTTAGTATATTCTCTCTCTAAAATCATGTGCCATTAAATCATGACGGGTAACCCTCATCGGCGTTGCTTATCTCTTGTGCGACATTACAGCCTTCAGCTCAGTGTTCTGTCTGGAAAAGTGGATTTTTGGAAGCACATCTTCCAGTGTTAAGCGTAATCCTTTTGACTTCCAACATGACTGAACTGTTGCCCTTAAGCGCGGCTACTATTGTTCAGAACAGGATCGGAAAACGAATTATTTTTAAGTAAAACTTGAAAGATCTTGAAGAAAATGTCACCTCAATCATTTAACCGATTGCTGCAACTGTCTAACATGCAGCTCTCAGCGTGAATATTCATTGGACCACCCAAACTGCGCAGTCGCTTCGAACGGCTTTGCTCAGAAGAACACCTAGGTTCATAATGACATATAAGTTGATAGTCATCTGAATCTCCTATGGTTCTAACTAAGAGCCAGCACGCAATGCTGCAACTTAGAACCTGTTATGATAAATCTTTCGACAGCAGCGTATATGGTGCTCTTTGCTACTTAGCCATCAAGCGACTTAACGAGATCTGTCAAAAGTTAACATGACCGATTTTCTACATAGTGGGGCACAAGCCTTGAGTTCATCAATTCTAGGGGTAGTTAACTGCATCTTAAAATGGCGTCGGAAGCGACAAGAATTCATTGAACTTTAGGATGGTAAATTAACTTTACTATTTTATAGACTGCCATCGATTATATTTGCACGAAAGTTATAAAAAATTTTAGTTAATTACTAAAAGACAACTTAAAAAATCAGCTATTACATAGCCGGAAGGTCACTCTTTCAGATGTCGAATGAAAGCTTCCTGAATTTTTCTTATGCTTAAGTGGACTCGACCTCATGAAAGTTGAGCTAGTTTTTCAGACTACCGTCCTACAGTTCTGAAGCTGTTAATTAGAGCAGTAGACGTAAGAGTGACATTGTCAAGTTTGCTCATGTTTTCATTTTGTACTTACAACGTCCATGATATTAGTCTTTACCAAGGCAATGCCACTCAGCTATCTGGCTCCCGTTGTTTGCTAGCAAAATTGTTAACAGGAAGAGTTATGAAATTAACTTCGTTTTCCAGTATGTCATTTCTGGCATTCCATCGGTCAGCTGAAGAACCGTAGCTTGAAAAGATGATTTTAGTGATAGCTGGTTGTTTTAGTTAACATAATACAAATGGAAAATTATGAGAAATCACAAAGTTTGAATAACGCATGCTGTGAACACAGATCAGCTGTTAGTAGTGCATGAGAAGAAACATCTAAATAAACATAAATGTTCTGGGGACGGACAGTTTATCGGAACAGCTACATCACCCATTCTGTTGATACTAATTGATCGTTTGTTCGTCCACAATCCACCACCCATAGGAAACTCAAAATCTACGCCCTAGAAAACCAAAAACTAATCTCAACGGAATGAAACAAAACATTCCTACACCCAATTTATCAATGCACACCGTAACTGTGTGAATGTACATGCCTAATTTTCAACTATGACAGCTGGATTGAAAATCCTGGATGGAATTCCAGTAGGGTAGTGGAGGTCAGCTGTGAACTAATCAGTCAAGTTTGGTGAATAACTAGTCATAAATGACGAACCATGGGATGACCGCATAATTGTAGTTACTCGCAAAGCGCTAGACTTTTGTGACTTTTAGCGGTAGTAAACCAGTGACAGACGTTCTTCCATGATCATTAGCCTTATGAGCATCGTCACGGTTGTCGCAGTTAGTGGTTTACAAAACCAGATAAACTTTCGATATGTGCTTACTATCAGTTTTTCACAGCAACCTCAAAAACTCAGAAGAATGGATCATGAAAGATCAGCCATTCATCACTATCCAATCAGCAGTAAATCTCAACTCATTATCATTCATGTACCATGTCCAGTTGAGTTCTCATCTTTTCGGCGTACATTACAAAGATACAGAATAAGATAAGGAAAATCGTAAACAGTCAACAGAGTTGTGCATATGACGCGTCACAAAATGCTTTC
>QNGE01002549.1:6102-21173 GCA_008508345.1 Paragonimus westermani
CACTTCACAAGGTGGATCGAAGCAGCCGCTATACCCGATCAGCGCACAAGCACGGTGTGCAGGGCGGTGATGGAGCACATCATAGCGGATCACGGAATACCACGAAGCATATTGACTGACCAAGGCCCGTGCTTCGAAAGTGAGGAGTTCCGGAACTGTTTGGAGCGTTTGGGAATCAAGAAAATACGCACAACTCCATACCATCCTCAATCAAACGGATTGACGGAGAGGAACAATCGCACAATCAAGGAATGTTTTGCTGCGAAAGGGGGAATCCGGGAAGAAACGTTACCGTTGATTATGTTGGCCCACCGCTGTTCGCCACAAGGGACAACGAAAAAGCCGCCATTGGAGCTCATGTATGGGCGCGTGCCACGCTTGCCAGTCGATCAGGAGATTGGTTTATGGGGAGACCGACGGATGAGCACGCGCGAATTAGCGGAAGCTCGGAGATCTGCCAACCGAAACTTGAAAAACACGCAAGAAGCCTCTAAGGAGCAATTAACTGCGAGGTTATCGGGTCGGAGGACTGCGTTTGAACCTGGATCTAAGGTTAAATACCGAGACCGGCGAACCGCGGGGGCAACAGGACCTGCATCTGGAAAGTTCCTGGCGAAGTGGAGGGGACCGTATGTGGTAGTTGAACGTTGTGGCCCAGTGTATTTGATAAAGAATAAGAAAAATCAACATCGAGTGCACGGAAGCCAACGTTGTAAATGGTACGACACTCCGAACAGAAGAGAATGCCCACCAGGTGTGTCAACAGCACCGAAGCCGGCACGCAGATCGTCGAGAGAACGAAGAGAACCTGAACGCCTTTCGTTACGACTGGAACAATCGTTGCGGGGGAGGAGTGTAGTGAGAATAGACTGTCGCACCATACTACTCACACCACTATTCAGTAGCTGCATGGATCGAAATGATCGCGGGATAAATACGGGAGAGATATGGGAAGGATCGCTGGAAGGCAGAATGACATTTAATGGCTGTCGCCACATGACTGAACTGAGACATGCTGTCCAAAGTGACTGGAGCGTCCTCAGAAGAGTGCGGTGTGCAAATGAGTGTTTTTGTTCCTAGTCCCGTTGAGACGCTTAAGTGGTGTATTGGTTTCTCCAATAACACAACCTTTGTGTCGTCCGCCTTCTGGATTCAAAGCACTAGTAACATGTTTTGTGTTGCCAGTAACATGAAAATAATGCGATTTAACTGGCTCACTTGTTGAGTCCGAAACGACGGTCAGAAGGTCCACGAAATGCATAGTGCACAATAGGTATGAAGATTACAACCGATAGAACATTTTGAAAATAATCTCCTATATGCATGACAGTTTAGCACACAGATAAACCTACCCACTATCATAGAAGAAAGCCAGTGTCAATTTGGAAACTATGCTCCGGCTAAATATTGAACCTGACATGAGTTCATTCTGTAAAATGGTGAAAATGACGGGAAGGCCGTTTTAGCTGAAGGGTAGCAGATCAGATATGCAAAATTAGTGTACAATCAACCATAGAGTTGTACTATAATAAACGGAAAGTCAGAAAAATCAAGCAGGTCAACATGTTAACGGGTGCATATTAAAGTGCGGTAGGAATGCAATCATGTTTGTTCATTTCACATTGAATGCTACGAAATTGCAAATTTAACTCAAGTGAGCACTTGCACCAGTGTTACGAAAATGTTGGGAGCGTTCTAATCTGATGACTTACAAGGCAAAAGATACAACAGGAACACCTCTTATGTTTCCTCCTGGAATTCTTATTCATCTAGAACTTTTTAGCCATCTCCTTTCGGAGGAAATCACTGGGCCGGAAGTTCGTTCTTACCATAGCCCATCAATATTGTATCGGTGTCCAGAGTCTGTGTGTGTGTGTGTGTGTGTACTAAACAATGCCAAACACTCACCCTCATACTTCCCCCCAACCAAGAGCCCCCGAGCAGATAATGCTCAATTATGTTTCAGTGACCAGAAGACCAACTGGAGACAGGTCTGGGGAAGCAAGACGCTTATGAGTGCGACGTGGAACGTGCGCACGCTGCTGGATCGATGCGGCGCCACAGAACGACCGGAACGACACACCGCACTGATCGCGATGGAACTGCACCGATGTGGAATCGACGTAGCAGCCTTTAGAGAGACAAGGATTACAGACCAAAGTAAGTTGCGGGAAGCAGGTGCCGGGTACACGTTCTACTAGATAGGTTACCCAGCAGACAGTGTTCGGGAGCATGGTGTTTGTTTTGCATCAGTGCCTTGATGATAGGCGAACCGCACGACATCAGCCCTCGAATGCTGTCGATGCGCCTGCGACTCGGTCGAGGTAGGTGTTACACTTAATAGTGGTTATGGTCCAACTATGTGTCACACTGATGATACAAATGACCAGTTCTATGATCAGCTGTCCGCCACAATCCGGTCGACGCCGGTCAGTGACCGACTGTTTGTTCTGAACGATTTGAACGCCCGAGTTAGGCGCGACTCGGTAGCTTGGTTGGGAGTCCTCAAACCTTACGGCATTAGTTCAGTCAACGAGAACGGTGATCGTCTGCTGCACGTGTGCGCTACTCACGAGCTGGCTATCACGAACACCCGATTCCAGCTGGATGGGAGCAACATCACGACGTGGACTCATCCACGAAGCGATCATCACTATCTACTTGACTACGTGATTGTGCGGCAGCGCGACATTCGTGAAGTGCGCATCACGCGGGTGATGCGCGGCGCTGAATGTAGCACGGATCATATGCTGGTCAGGACAAAATTGTTTATTCATGTGAGCAAGACGAATCTGTACGCACAGTAGTCTTGTGGAAGAACTAGACCTCACTACTTCTGTCCTACAATCAACTGTTTGTCCCCGAAGGTTCAAATATAGGTGCAGTAGACAAAAAGTACCACCCGATTAGGTGGTCACAGTGGAGAGAAAGAGAGTCTACGTAGAGCTAAATCTTAACGGCAACTATATCACGTGTCATACAACACAGTGATTCAGTTAGGCGAACACCCAATGCAACTGAATTTAGTGTAGTCGCTGGAACTCAGAAGCTACCAATGCCCCTAATTAAAGATCAGCCTATTGGTGCCAGCTCACAGTATGTTTACTAATCTATATGCAACTACGGGGAAAGTTAAATAGGCAGAACTGAGATGTGCTTGATCTCCAGAGTAAAGGAAGATCTACCGAAATGGGTGCGGAATTCTTTGCTATCGAAGAGCGATCCCGCTGCTAAAAACGCATAAATAGCCAGTCGCCTTAGTTACTAGACACGTTCTGACCACTGGTTGAACTGTCAATCTAGCTTGCGCATTCAGAATCCTGTAATGTCATTCTAACCCAAGATTCTTACGGTTCACTGAATCTGTCGCAATCAACCAACTCAAGCCAGCTCCCTGTGTTCAGAAACAACTATCCGTGAAACTGACCTTTCCCTGGACTTAATGATCAATGCTAATTCCAGCCCTCTAGTTTTTGCTACAAGAAAACCTATCTATATTACTGTAAATTCTATTGTTGGATCGTCCCCTTTGGTACGTGCTCAGTCGCCTGACCCAAAAAACGAGAATTCAGAAGAGACGCGGCTCTACTGTGTACTGGACGAGCGTGACAATGCTTAAGCCACAGAAGCCCGAGACTTATAGGACAAACGAATACCATAGAGGGTCGACTGACACGAAGCGAATCAAATGAGACGGTCATACGTGGCAGTCAGCGGGTCAGAACAAATCACGTTGTAGGGGGTATCAGAATGTAACCGCGAGAAATTCCACTAACCAGATAGCGCACAGGCGTTCGACCGCAAACCTGCAATCTGATTGGCTGAGTGGGACCATACCACCACCCCCGACCATGGCATCCGAGCTGGGCCGCCCGATCGATGCGGCGTGATGCGTCCTGGCTGTCTTGTTAGGAGATGCGCCTCCTAACATCTATACTGACGAGTTAATACAAGAAAAAACTTGCATCTACCGGTTTTCGTGTTCTAATTGATTTGTTCAAACTGTTCAAGGGAACGAACTGTTTTATGGGTCAATTGCCCAATCAGACAACACCGTGGCTCAGACATCAGACGCAAACACACTTAGGTGCTACGAATGGTGAACCGTGCAAAAGAGCATGCCGCGCAAATACACAGTGCAAGCTACAAAACTGGGCAAACAGTAAATCATTTGCTACAGGGATAGATCTTTACCGAGTTGTAAGGATAGATACAGTTTGGAAAAGCTAGTGTGGCTAACTTCCGCGAGTGAGAGTGAACTCTGAGCCAAATCATTGAAGCAATTTACACACCATAACCAAAGCAACTCTGTGTGATGGAAGGTTGTATCTAAATCACTCACCATAACCAGTCGTTTTTCAAAATGTGCTTTGGCAGTGGAGTCGCCCCCTTGATTCTCCAGATCAACGCCATCCAGAGTTGGGCAGTTAAAGTGTTCTCTTGCAGACGCCTAGGCAATTTGATAAATTGATTGGAAATGCTTAGCAGTTTGAAACAAGTGGTCAGAAATCAGTGTCTGTGTCAACCAGTTAGTCACACACATTTCTCAGTAAAACCAAATGATTTAGATGAAACTCAACCGTGAAAAATCAGGGGTTTGGCTAGATTCGAACATCTGACAGAAACAGCATGCCTGAACGTTGTAAGTACTCTATCAACTGACCTACGAAGCCACAACAGTTAGGGCTTCGGCTGTCTTTTCACAGTTGGGTCCCATCTAAACCACCAAATCTGCCAAACCATTCACTAGTAAAACTAAATAAGAACACCTCATGCGTGCAAGATCATCTGGTGGAACCTTAAGTATCACAAACTCCTCTCATATCAAGCGCGTAAGATCACAGACAGTTGAAAATGATTAACTGAGGTTTGCCGAGTCCATCAGGTCAAAATGGCTTGTACAAACCACGAGTTTAAAACAGCTGTTTCTTTCCATTGCCTGACTCGATTTTGAGGTGGTAACCCACAGGTCCATCCCCTGAATACCTTTTCACACTCGGTCAATGGTTCAAACACGATTACTATTGAGCAATCACAGCTTTGCATGCACTTGTTTAATGCTACACTTTTTTCAAAACCTTTTTCTCAATTAGCTGACCAAGAATCAGCTGGATGTTAGCGGTTAACATATTGTTACGGTGAAAATAAAGTGTAGTGGAAACCTACTCGATTCACCGATTATCCAAACCCCAACACAACAAAAGATCTAACAGAGGGTCAGTCCAAAGATACCGGATACTTTTGATCTCGTCGACGCGGTTTATGCATTGAACATCAAGTATCACAAAGTGCTTCGGTTAGACGTAACCTCGTTATTCACAAACGTGCCGTTAAGAGAAGCTATTGAATATCCGTGCGCTTACATTGAAAACAGGCAACTCAAAGTCGGTATTCTCATCGCGAAATTAAAAGAACTATTATTATCAGTTTTAATTCAATGGAAACCTCTATAGGCAATGTGATTGCGTAGCAATGGGCTCCCCGTTAGGTCCGTTGCTCGCAGATATATTCATGATCAAACTAGAGACTAATAAACTAAGTCACCTCGTCGATAATTGCTCTCTCTATAGATGCTACGTGGACGATATATTTTGCTTAATAAACGTTAAAGACGATACATAGTCTATACTCGTTGATTTCAACCGTGCGCACCCCGACAACACTTTCACTATTGGATTAGAGATGAACTACTAACTAACATTTCTAGATTTCACTATGCTCCGTAGAACTGACAGATCAATTCAAAGGTCAGTTCATGGGAAAAAACGTGGACTGGCCAATACGCCCACTTTTTCAGCTTTGTTCCGTTGAGGTGCAAGCGAAATTTGGTTTGTTGCTTAACAAACAGAGCGCAAAGGATAGGCACGCCAGACACCCTATCCAATGAACTTCAGCACCTTCGAGATGTGCTCAGTCTAAATGGATATCCCCAGCGATTCCCGGACAGAAACATGCAACCAAAAGTGAGGCATGAAATTGTCCAGACGGTGGATAAAAATCCCATTTTTATCACTCTATCATACAAGGGTGAAGCTACCAGTGAAATTGTAACTCGCCGAGTTTGCAATGCATTGGAGAAGTCGTATCCAGCAGCACGGGTTATCTTATTGTTCAATACCTGCCCGGTACTGGTGCCACACTTCAAAGATAGTTTGCCTAGGTTTTCTTCATCCTTTTGTGTTCATCATCTCACCTATTTTTCTCAAGCAGGTTACGTTGGGAGAACCACAAGACGGCTATCGGAAAGGATCTATGAACATCTTCTGGAATGGTTTCGAAAAGGTTCGATAAAGCCTATTTCCAGTACAATCGGTCCTCACTTAATTGACACCGGTCACCAAATTGATCCAGATGAAGCCTTCCGAGTTATCTACAAGGTTCGTCAATCTCACTCCAGGGCTATCAGGTTGCAATTGTTATCGATGGCCGAGCCTATTGCCATCAGACTCTATAACCCCTGTCTGTGTGCCCAAAAATTGTTCGTGCAAACCCTGCATCTCCTTTGGCCAACTATTTCACAGCCACTTGAAACCTAAGTAAGTGTGAACCGACGACTGCAGGTCATACGGCACAGTGTAACACATTCACCAACACTCCCACCCCCCTCCAGTAGATTGTCATCCGCCCCATGTGTACAGTCTTAATGACCCACTTGGCTTGCTCCAATTTTTCACATATAAGATGTATGTACCCTATGTAATTGTAAAAACCCGATGAGAATGACCGAAAAAAGCTGTTTGTCCAGCTGACTTCTTATGAATCCCGTAATTTTTTTAACAACAGAACAGATACCATAATGGTCCATCCTAAGTGTCTTGAGTTAAGGCTTAAAACAGTATTTTAATCATCTAACAGATCGGCGCAGAACTGAGACCCATATATAGTAAAATGATCCTGGAGTTGAAATGAGTGGAGTGCTGTTTTTGTCCATCTGTTGCCAGTTTTCCGCAATGATTGCGTTACCTCTGCGGTTATTTTTTTTCTCTCGCCTGCTAATGTTCCATCCCCAATTGGGTCCGACAATTTAACCGCCAATCTGATTTCACTAAATGTAGGGAAAACGGAACCAGTAGAAACGACTAAACGATTACTTGACTCTGATCGACCAGGTTAGGTTGACCACTGGTCGCATGAAAGTGTTTTTTTGCGAAACGTATAAGAAACCAGCCACTACTGCCATTATTATTGTTAATCATGTAAACCACACGCATAATAGATTTTTATCACATGATGATAAGACTTATGGCCAAAAAGCGACCACTGTTAGTGGGTAATGCGATTTTCTTCGAGTAAACCAGTGAACATAATTGAGAAGATTTCGTGACTTACCAAAAGCATGGGAGTTTTCAATACTTTAGTCTTCCGAATGAATGTTCCTTTGACAGATTTCCAAATCCGATCCACAGTGTCCATGGTCGACTGACTTTAACATAAACACACTTATTACTGGTAAGGGCGCGAAAACGAGCAACATGAGAACACTGATTTCCGCAATGTGAAACCGGTAACAGGTAAACTAGATCGGAATGGTTACTGGGAATGTTATGTTCCCCCATAAAATGGAATTGTCGGGGCGAAGCATACAAAACAAACAGTATCTTCAAATGACGTCAACCACGTCATCGACACACACAGAGATGACACTGTGGTAGGAACAGGTCACGATTATGACAAAAATGGAACCGTGGCAGTTTGATCAATTATGGTTTGGTAATAGGCCATGACAATCGTAAACCGCTTCTGTGCACGCAAGGTTGGACTATTCAATCGAATTTCAATCGCTTCAGCGGTGACCAACATTTGGCATTTCAGTGCATTCGACTGACTGATATCGATTTGGTCAGCAGGACGAAGACAATGGATCAGGTTGGCGGTATGGTGCCAGTCGACAAGATATGCCACAATCGCGTTAACAATTGTCTTATTGACCCACCATTGACGATTGGTTGGATGGTGCTCACATATAAGTTCAGATAAGTGTATGGTCATGGGACCCAAGTAGCTAATTCCACAGGAACGAATAAATGAACACACAAGGAAGGAAGTCGTAGAATCCAACACTTTAACCGTAAACAAAATGCCGGAATAGAGTTGGAGCAAACATTTTATTCTTTTCATTTTTCGTGGTTTTCACCATACAAAACCCAAGCTTTTCCATCATGGTTGGTGTGACACGTTTGCCATTTTACACAGTTTTTATTCTGTCATATGAATGTATATGATAGACATGAAATGTATGTGACGTACATAAATATATGTGTGGTGGTCGACAGATGCCTGTCATGGAGCTTACGGCAGTGCTCCGGGATTTTTCGACTCGACAAGCCTTTTTAAATTTCTTGAGTTTGGATAACATCGTTCACGCTTCAGTTAAGGATTAAGCAATATCTGTGCTAAGCGCCGAAGGGTAAACTTGATTCAGGCAGCCTCAAGTCTGCTACGGTTTGGTGTGCTTCATAGGTAAAACTCAAACGACCGCAAGGAGTAGGCCAGGTTTCTCCTGGCTTTGACCGCTTTGAGGACATCTACATGCTACGTTAGAAAACAGCCATCAGTGTACAAGACCGGTGGCTGATTTTACAAACATTAGGAAAATCTTTGAATTATTTGACAAAATTGTGTTTGTAATTTATTTCCTCAGAACATTTTGTGTTGGACGCAAGCCTAGAGAGCGTTGTGGTTGATTGTGAATAAAGGATATGGAACTACTCCGGATGTGAGAAGACAATGTCCAAGCTGTAGTGGATCCTTGACACGATAAACCTTTCCCAATCATTAAGTAATTTCATTTCGTCATTTTGGTGCCACTCAATCACCTTCAGAAATCAAAATGTTATTGTAAAGTTTGGTGACCTGCATTGCTTTGTTGGCAAAATGTTGGACGCAATCGAGAAGTAGACCATCCTAACGAATTAAACCATATCCAATGCAGTGTATGATGAGATTATAGACCATCAGAATAAGGCTGTGAAAACAAGTGCCAACATTTACCATAGGTGGGGGTAGGCAAAACCTCAGAGGCAGCGAAATCCGTGCATTTTTTGAGTACACAGACTGTGTGAGTGTGCGACTATTACATGTTTGTTCCACTAGCTCTGTTAGTTTGAAAATTTCACACAAATACCACACCCTCACATACTACGTCATGCCATATCTACGTGTGCTTTCTCATTTGTAAGCAGAAATCTGGTGCCCAGTGTGTTATCTGGGCTCAGGGTATGGACGTTTGCATACCAAAACAGGTTTTACTAAGGCTTTTCCCGGCTTCCTACAGGAGGCACCAAGGGGCGATAGATCATTCTGATTAAGTAATCTGTAGATATGTCTAAGAGTATCAGTCAGTGGCACTTTTTCTGTCAACCAACGTGTTTAACAGATCATTTTTCACTTATTAATCATCTAATTTTCCTCGGTCTGTTCCCCTTCACCGAGGTTTTTCTCTTTTGAAGTTGCTACTTCCGCAACGCTTTGAAAAGGCATAATACACACGTGACAAGCAGCTAGGTTGGACGGAAGCGAGGTTGCTGGTACATCGTTTGTCTTTAAATGATTAGTAAATAGAGATAAGACAATACACACCAACGTTGCATGTCGATGTGTACCTTTCGTCGAAGATGGTTGTAATTTGCCTTTCAGAGAATATGACGAAACCTGCGCGAGTTATATGCAAGAACCAAAATATTCTATGACATGCTTTGAATTGTTTCTTTTGGCTTTTATTCAAACGTGGATCAGTTTCTGTTGAGACCTCCTTAATCACATAAGCAATCATTGTTTTCCTAGGTAAACCCACCAAGTGATTTAGCAGTCTAGCTTTTCGTTCAGTGCTGAGAAACCGCTGACATTTATGATGTAAACTGTAACACGCTGTCAACTTGATTGGTTGGTGACCTTTCTGATCATCAGTGTAAGATCTGCGGTGAGTTACCACTTACAATTGTAGAACATACTTAGAACCCTCGGGACCTTCAGGAATACTGATTCATCGGCTAGACTAAACCCGAGTATATATGCATTTTAAATTATGTCATACGGAGTATTTCCTCCATACATGTCTACAGTTAAGGTGTCGCCTAATCGTATAAACAAAAACGTTCTTTTTTCGTTTACCACTTGCACACTGAATTGTTGAAATTGAGCTGGTGGAGAATTCTAACAACTACCGGTTTGTTATGCAATAGTGCATTAAATAAACCTGTATACGTCAGGTAGTTTCGTGAAAATAACTGGAGGCCTGAAGTCACTAGGAATCAAACGGTTCTGTCACATTTTAATATTTGTCCACGGCTTAATCGAGTGAACAAACCAAGAATTGAATGCAACCATCTGATTTTTTTCTGTCTGGCTTGTACTCATCAACTTAACAGAATTGAACAATAAGTATATTTAAGCCTGTTGGCAACCTCATTGTTTGGTCATCCTTTGACAATGAGCCCACACCTGAACAGTCACGCACTCGATTGAGTTGCTCAGCCCAGTATAACGACGGATGTACTCAGCAGAACGTCCGAGTGGGTTGACGGGTAAAGTTTTGAGTGCACGAACGGAGGTGAGGCTCAAACTGGGCGATCTGGCCTTATAAGTTTGGATAGCACTGGTTAAACATGATGATGCCTGTCAGTTAAAAGCACCAGCTGAGAAGACAAAATCCAAGTATGAACCACTGTAACCACAGTTTATTTCCAGGGTGTAAATTCCATCCCAAACCAAACACCGCTTGCAACGACGCATTTTCCTCCAAGCCTAGAAAACATTTAGTGCTGCTTAGTGGAAAAAGGACATACCACTGAAACGGATGTGAATAACTCGTCTCTGATGAAAAGTGTGATAGCTGACCCCAATACATTAATGAAGTATACTCTTTACATATGAAATAGTAAAACCCACGAACTGAACTGTGGATTTTCACCTCACAGTTTCGCTCAACATAGTTGAATAGAACATTCAGCAGACAGTCTACTCGTGACAAACGTACTCTGGTATGTACAGTCCATTTGAATCTAATCCAAGATCTGGTAGCTGTGTGAGTGGATTTCGTCTGGTTCTCGGTTCTCCGTTTTCATCCCGAAGAAACGCATACATGGTCGGACTGAAGCCCTGAACAAGCGGAACAGCTGAGTACTGGTAACATAGGTAGCATAGGCTAACAGACCGTCAATACAAGGACAGACCTGTGTCATCAGAAATGTTTTATTTTCTAGAAATTTGAAACTATCAACGGAACCTAATTCTCCCGGAAAATACTTCTGTTTTATGCTCCTGTTTCTGAAAACACCAGAACATTTAGTTTTCAGTTAAAAAGTACTCAGCGTTTCATACATGCTAACTTTATGCGGCAGTTAAACATACAAGCATAAACCAATACTAACCTTACTATGCGGCTAGCAATCCTTTAAATTATGTAGACTACTTGTATGGTAAATTGATGCGTATATACGTTTCCTGAATTGAACAGCAGGAACTAGTTGAAGAAACTGCACGGTGAAGTTTGACGTTGGTCTTCATACTTTCATGCCAAGCTGATTAAACAACGCTTCAATATTGGTAACCGTGATGTGATAGTAGCCAATGTGCATGAGTTGTGGTGAAACCTAACGCGTTGAAAATAACAGCCGGTCACCAATTTGTATATGAACGACACACTTGTTCGAATCTGGTCACACAGTACAATTTTCAAAAGTTTTCTGTGTTGTTTCTCAAACTTAGCATTTTTCAAGTCGTTACCTAGAGGCAATAAGAAATCACCTTCATACATCCAGAATCAGAGTGGGCTGAATTTAGCACTGCGTAGGAAGTCCACCTTACGCTGACTGATTGTTAGTCATTTGTTAAGTGCTTTATCTCTTCGATATCGAATTCTTAGTTCCCACATCTTCTTACTATGTTCCTGTTGGCCTTGCGTTTAGCTTGCTCGTGTGAACCCAGTTCATCTCACTTCATGTACGCGCACCCGTTTCGTCAACCGTTCATCGGCCTATTACGAGTCCGCATCGACCTACCATAATTTATCCACTGTCTCGTCTCTTATTACAGTGAGAAAAGAGAAAAGACCAAAATACTCACATATGTCACACATGGTCCTAGATTCCAGCGAAGACTTCTAATTAGACAAACTAGTATTTTGTCCGTACGCACCCGTTTCCTTATCCGATCGATTATCATTTCGTATGTGTAACTGAAGTGAACGAGCATACATCTCATGAGAAAAGTTCGAATTTATTCAAATAATCAGTCGATTCGTTTGTGAAATATACAAGTTTCGGCTGGATTCGTGTTGATGTTTGGATTACAGTATGCGCAGATCAGCGGAACGATTGTGTTGTGTTGGGTTGAGCTAACGAATGAAGATCATAAGTACAAACGAATGAGAACGGTTGACCGAACAAGTGGTCTGTGCACATCAACCGTATCAACTGTACGTCAAGTGAATTGCTCACTCTGTGTGAGAGATTTAAATAATCCCTGTAGAAGTTCANCAGCATTCGAGGGCTGATGTCGTGCGGTTCGCCTATCATCAAGGCACTGATGCAAAACAAACACCATGCTCCCGAACACTGTCTGCTGGGTAACCTATCTAGTAGAACGTGTACCCGGCACCTGCTTCCCGCAACTTACTTTGGTCTGTAATCCTTGTCTCTCTAAAGGCTGCTACGTCGATTCCACATCGGTGCAGTTCCATCGCGATCAGTGCGGTGAGTCGTTCCGGTCGTTCTGTGGCGCCGCATCGATCCAGCAGCGTGCGCACGTTCCACGTCGCACTCATAAGCGTCTTGCTTCCCCAGACCTGTCTCCAGTTGGTCTTCTGGTCACTGAAACATAATTGAGCATTATCTGCTCGGGGGCTCTTGGTTGGGGGGAAGTATGAGGGTGAGTGTTTGGCATTGTTTAGTACACACACACACACACACAGACTCTGGACACCGATACAATATTGATGGGCTATGGTAAGAACGAACTTCCGGCCCAGTGATTTCCTCCGAAAGGAGATGGCTAAAAAGTTCTAGATGAATAAGAATTCCAGGAGGAAACATAAGAGGTGTTCCTGTTGTATCTTTTGCCTTGTAAGTCATCAGATTAGAACGCTCCCAACATTTTCGTAACACTGGTGCAAGTGCTCACTTGAGTTAAATTTGCAATTTCGTAGCATTCAATGTGAAATGAACAAACATGATTGCATTCCTACCGCACTTTAATATGCACCCGTTAACATGTTGACCTGCTTGATTTTTCTGACTTTCCGTTTATTATAGTACAACTCTATGGTTGATTGTACACTAATTTTGCATATCTGATCTGCTACCCTTCAGCTAAAACGGCCTTCCCGTCATTTTCACCATTTTACAGAATGAACTCATGTCAGGTTCAATATTTAGCCGGAGCATAGTTTCCAAATTGACACTGGCTTTCTTCTATGATAGTGGGTAGGTTTATCTGTGTGCTAAACTGTCATGCATATAGGAGATTATTTTCAAAATGTTCTATCGGTTGTAATCTTCATACCTATTGTGCACTATGCATTTCGTGGACCTTCTGACCGTCGTTTCGGACTCAACAAGTGAGCCAGTTAAATCGCATTATTTTCATGTTACTGGCAACACAAAACATGTTACTAGTGCTTTGAATCCAGAAGGCGGACGACACAAAGGTTGTGTTATTGGAGAAACCAATACACCACTTAAGCGTCTCAACGGGACTAGGAACAAAAACACTCATTTGCACACCGCACTCTTCTGAGGACGCTCCAGTCACTTTGGACAGCATGTCTCAGTTCAGTCATGTGGCGACAGCCATTAAATGTCATTCTGCCTTCCAGCGATCCTTCCCATATCTCTCCCGTATTTATCCCGCGATCATTTCGATCCATGCAGCTACTGAATAGTGGTGTGAGTAGTATGGTGCGACAGTCTATTCTCACTACACTCCTCCCCCGCAACGATTGTTCCAGTCGTAACGAAAGGCGTTCAGGTTCTCTTCGTTCTCTCGACGATCTGCGTGCCGGCTTCGGTGCTGTTGACACACCTGGTGGGCATTCTCTTCTGTTCGGAGTGTCGTACCATTTACAACGTTGGCTTCCGTGCACTCGATGTTGATTTTTCTTATTCTTTATCAAATACACTGGGCCACAACGTTCAACTACCACATACGGTCCCCTCCACTTCGCCAGGAACTTTCCAGATGCAGGTCCTGTTGCCCCCGCGGTTCGCCGGTCTCGGTATTTAACCTTAGATCCAGGTTCAAACGCAGTCCTCCGACCCGATAACCTCGCAGTTAATTGCTCCTTAGAGGCTTCTTGCGTGTTTTTCAAGTTTCGGTTGGCAGATCTCCGAGCTTCCGCTAATTCGCGCGTGCTCATCCGTCGGTCTCCCCATAAACCAATCTCCTGATCGACTGGCAAGCGTGGCACGCGCCCATACATGAGCTCCAATGGCGGCTTTTTCGTTGTCCCTTGTGGCGAACAGCGGTGGGCCAACATAATCAACGGTAACGTTTCTTCCCGGATTCCCCCTTTCGCAGCAAAACATTCCTTGATTGTGCGATTGTTCCTCTCCGTCAATCCGTTTGATTGAGGATGGTATGGAGTTGTGCGTATTTTCTTGATTCCCAAACGCTCCAAACAGTTCCGGAACTCCTCACTTTCGAAGCACGGGCCTTGGTCAGTCAATATGCTTCGTGGTATTCCGTGATCCGCTATGATGTGCTCCATCACCGCCCTGCACACCGTGCTTGTGCGCTGATCGGGTATAGCGGCTGCTTCGATCCACCTTGTGAAGTGTTCGGTCATGACTACGATGTATTGATTTCCGGAGGTCGTTGCTGGAAAGGGGCCCATCACATCCACCGACCACAGTTCTCCAATTTTACTGACCGGAATTGGTTGTGTGGGATACTCACTGGGGTGGTTAGTGCTCATCACTAACTGACATTGCTGGCACGCACGCACATGATTGTTAACATCATTCTTCATTCCCTGCCAGTATGCTCTTTGTTTCAGCATTTCGTAGGTTCGATGACAACCCGTATGAGCCAGCTGATGACATTCCTTCACAATTGCCGCCCTCAACTCCCCCGTT